>PVIA01006017.1:35679-104906 GCA_004024845.1 Tonatia bakeri | reverse complement strand
AAAAAGTTACAGAAAACCAGCATTTATTTTCAGTTAAGCAAGATGAAAAAGCTCCAGAGTTCTGCTGCACAGCACTGTACCCAGCACAGTACTGTATTACAATATGGTACCCTGACAGTACTGTGCGCTTGATTTTCTTAAAAGAGTAGAGCTCATGTTAAGTGTTCTTAATATTCTACGATAAAACATGTTTAAGTAAAATGTGGGGGGAAGACTGACTTGAGATTAGGGCATATGTGGGTAGCAGTGTGAGTTAGGCCAGAATAACCCAGAATCCTCCAATGTCCACTCTGGTCATCTGCCATAAAGATGCACCTACTACAAAGCACCCTCCGGGTGTTTCAGCTCTGGAGGGGAAGGGTGTGTTTACTCTCAGTACGCACTCTGGCTTGGGCTCTCTTTCCAATGTGATAGGTCCAGAATAGCTGCTAATAGAAGCTAGTCGAGCCACCCAAATTTGAAAAAAAAAAAAGGGAGGGACAAATTAGAGTATAAGCTGCATCAGGTTGTGTATTGTGATTGTTTCTTCTCTGCTGTATTCCCAGCTCATCAAACATAGTAGGTGATCAATAAATATTTGATAAGTGAACAAATATAATAAGGAACTCTGGGAATGGAGCATTTATTTCACTTACTACATACATAATGGTCTGTGGTAAATAAACAATGTATCTATTTCTATCAACTGCATTGTGTTTCACTGCAATTCAAATGTTGAAGCCTTAGCCCCAGAGGGATGGTATTTGGAGATGGAGTCTCTGGAAGATAATTAGCTCAGGAGGATAAGCCCTTTGATGGGACTGGTGCTCTTGTAAGAAGAGCAGGAGATGTCTCCCTCCCCCACTCCCTCACCATTATGTGAGGACATAGCAAGAACACAGCCATTCACAAGCCACAAAAACAGTTCTCACCAGAAACTTAATCTACCTGTACCTTCACCTTGGACTTCTCGGCCTCCAAACTATGAAAAGTAAATGTCTGTTATTTAAGTCACTCAGTCTATGGTATATTGTTATAGCAGCCAGAGCTAACTAAGGTATAAATACAAAATTATGAGAAATAGTAAAACAAGCAATAGAAAATTAGTTTTCACCAAAACAGTCTAGGCATATTGCAAAAAACAACCTTGAATTTTGAATTCTACCCTATATCAATGCACTAAATGAATACATGGTAACAAAATTTAAAAATTACTAAAATTATCCAACAGCTGGGGTTTTTTTTAGAACTTTTTTTTTTTTTTGCATTTGCTTCCATGACTATCATGAAGTGCATATACTGGTAAGTTCTGTTTTATTTTTCACACCTGTAGGAAATATGCCATTCATTAATTCATTCATATATTTATTCATTTATTTTTAATAAACAATTATTGAGTACTAGCTAAGAGCTCAAGCACTATGCTAGATAATTAATGAGAATATTAAATATACTTCTTCCCTCAGAGACTTTACAGCCCTATAAAGGAAGCAGGCACCTGCACAGATAATTATAACACAGTGGGTTAAGTATAATGACAGAGGCAAAAAAAGAAAGAAAAGAAAAAACGGTTTGCTACAGTAGCACGTAGGCATAATACCTGGTCTACAAAGACAGCAGGAAACAGATTTCCTTCGGAAGAGGAATCTCAGCTCAATTTTGAAATTGAAATAAAACTAAACAGAGGAAAGAGGCTGGAGAAGAGATAATCCATGTAGAAAAACAGTGAGTGAAAAGGCCTGCAGGCAAACATGGGTGTCTCCTTTGGAAAACTAGAGGAACCTCTGCACTGTCGAACCGTGGAGTATTGCCTGGAGGGACATGGTGCCACGATGTGACTTCACACACTCTTGACCTTTAACCCACACGTTTCTCTAGCAAAAATGGGTTTATTCAGAAACAACAAAGAATTACCATTGGTGACGTGCAGTCTAACAGTGAACCACATGCAAGTCCACACTAATAAAGAAGAGGCGATCTCTTTTAAGGACTTCGGTGGGGTTGTTGTAAACGAAGGTCCCATTGGAGGAAACTGAAAGTTCCAAGTGTGGTGACTTCTCATTGGCTGAGCTCTGGCCGCTTCCCATTGGCTGTTCCTGGGCCATGACGTCTGTTCCCTTCCTCCTGCTGACAGGTCAGGTAGGGTCGCTTCCCGTGGGAGATGGAGGTACTGCTCTTCTTGTGGGGTCCATCCTGTGCATCGAGGGAATGTGTGTGGAGAGTTCTCACTTCCAGCGTCCTGGCTGCACTTGAAACGAGGCTTCTGTTTATTAGTTTTTGCAACGCGAAGCATGACCTAGACACTACCACTCCTTCCCAGGCCCAGGGCAGGCACGACTAACTCTTCACCTTCCCACAGAACCCAGGTGCAGCCTCGGCATCCCAATCTGATGCAAAACAAAATCCACTTGCCTTGTTTGCTGTGGCCACTGGAAGCCTTTGACGGCCAGAAACTGGGGAAGAACCGTAGTCAACTTTGTGATCCACATAAATAGTGGATTTGGGAGGAGGTTCAAGCAAAAGTGAAAGGATATTGTTATATCTTATATATGAATCACTGTGGACATAAAAAATGCTTCTCATTGTCTGTGTTCAAAGGGGAATTAAAAAGCAAGCATCCAGAGCCCATGGAAAGGTACTGAGCTGGCACCATGGCCCTATAATTAACACAAACTCCAAAGAGAACAAATTTTAGAATTTTCCCTCAGAAGTTTCCACACCTCAGCTATGCTAACATTTGCTCCTGCAGGATGAAGGGGTTAAAGTTTATTTAAGAAAAAAAAATCATGTCATAAGGAATGCTACCACCTTACTAAGGAGGAGAGGATGTTATTTGTCCATGTTGTTTCACCACCAGAAAGATCTAGAAACTTCAATAGGGAAAACTCAACAAGAGCAGAATAACCACTTAGTTTGGTCTACACTGCTATTACAGCCAGGCAGTGACTTTCAAAATAACTTCAACCCAGCGTGTGGAATTAAGAGATTGAACCTTTATTTTTTCATTTTTTTTTTCATGTCCCAGCAGAACTGCCACTTGTCAGTCGATTTGTTTTGAATTCCCAGGTCTCCCCGGTTCGTTTGTAGCTACTATGTTTTTCTCGTCTTAAGCACATGAGGAAGGTTAGAGTTTTGATAATCCATGTCCCCCGACGGGCTCCAGGGATGCAGGGAAGCAAACAACTGGCCAAGAGGGGATATATCAGCAGGAAAACACACAAGAGGTGCAGACTCCTTACACAGTGGGGTTTTCCCAGGAATGCCAGGAGGCGACACTTCGAGCTGAGGGAGTCCGATATTTGACACGGGGCATTCAGCAAGAGGAGACGGGAGAAGGAGGCACCTGACTAGGTTTTAGGCATGGACAGTGTTCTGGGGGCTGAGGCGCCCAGCCTCCTGGGAAGCATTTCTGTGCACCTGTCACTGAGGGACTGAAGGACAAAGCCACCAGCCTGATAGGGCCGGGGAGCAGCCCAGGGACCCCGAGCGCCAGGAGTGAGGAGGGGAAATGCCGTTCTCAGAAGACTGGACGCCAGAAAAGTGGCACCAGGAGAAAGGAGTTGTGCTGTTTCAGTTGCCAGAGATTGAGCGAGAGAGGTTTCATAAAAGGGCCAGAGGAGGAGTTTGGGAGTCTGGGAACTCTTCCCCTCCCCCTGTCTGTCTACCACCCTGCAACTAGTATATTTTACATTATCACACTGTTTCCTGTTTGTTTGTTTGTTTGTTTGTTTGTCTGTGGGATGCTTCAAGGGAACCCTGGAGGTACTATTTCATAGTTTATCCATTTATGCTTTATTCTTGAAAAATTTAAGAGGAATTTGAATGGCAAGATGTGCCTCCCCCGCCGATTTATCAAAATTTGTGGAGTCATTTTATTTTGCTTTCAATCCCTAAAAAAGGAAATGCTTTTGGCTGACACCTGATTAGTCTCTCCTTTCTCTCCCAAGGAACAGCTGATACAGTCCAGAGACTTTCAGGAGTGAGTGGTGCAGGAACAGGACGCATGGTAAGTTCTGCCCTTGGTCCACCAGGTGTGGGCAGTCCCCTTCCACACAGTGAGCCACCTGTGACCCAGTCACCAAATGGGAGCATCTACAAGCAAGTGTAACCGGTTCCTTGCTTTTCCATCACAGGTGAGTCTACCTGAGGTAGGCGTCCTGAGTTCCATTTCATCTAATCTCTCCAACATTAGCCCCCCACCACCCCCAGATACCCTGCCATTCTCCTCCTCCTCCACCATCCCCACTGGATGACACGTGTCACCCAGAGAGCCCGGAGCAGAGTTTCCGCAGGATAAGTCAGTGGGGCTTCATGCAAATGTGAATCACCCCTCCGAACAAAACCGTGGTTCAGTATTCTATGTTAACTCATATAGTGTCGCTGGACACTCTTCCTGAAGAGAAGGGGGGAAAGGAGGAGCAGACAGGCTTGCCACAGAAGCTCTAGTATCTAATTGTACAATATTGCTCTTTCTCTTCATTTCTGCACCCAGGGGCATTAGTAGTGAGGCAGTTAAGATTTTTATTTATTTATTTATTTATTTGGTTCCTGATGGTTTCTGTTTTGACAAGACCTTTAAAGTCCTGACAGCTCAGCTGTTAAAAAAAAAAAAAAAAAAAACTGCTCTGGATTGAAACTTGGCATTCTAGTTCCAGTCCCAGAGCTGCCTTCCCCCAGCCCTCACTAAATTTGGATGAAATCTAAGACTCTTCTCAAAACTGTGAATGTAAAACTAAAATTCAGGAGCATCAATTCCTTCATATTTTGCATTCCTACTATGTGAGGAAAACAGACTCTGATTTCTGTGGGGGGGGGGGGAGAAAAGAAAAAGACAAACCGCCAGTCTGTGGTTAAAATTTCTTCCAGAGGCATGTGCCTGTGTCTGTGGGCGGACTTCTCTAAATATACAACAGTCACTCATGTGCTGCACGTGCGCATCCTCTGAGCTCTTTCAAATAAGGAAAGGTCAAGCAAACACCAGGCCCCCTCTGTCTGTCCCCAAAGGGGACCACACGGGCTGTGAGGCCCAGAAGGAGGAAGAAAAAGCAGTGAGCAGCCAGAGCCCACCTGGCCCCTTCCCTGACCTGAGAGAGCACTGGCACGTGAGGGTGCCGGAAGCTGTTGTCCCCGCCTGGAGTGCGTGTCCACTCTCGGCAGTAGGCGCAGCACGGAGCAGCACCTGTTGGCAGACACCGCTCAACTGTCAGGAGAGCAGTCAGTTTCTTTCATCTCAGTCACATGTCTCCTGTCTGGGACCACCCGCCGAAGGGTTCATGATGGCTGTGATATCACTCGGCTGGGGTACAGACTTGGAAAAATATTTCCCCTGTCTGCCAATGTTTCATTCACATTTTAATGGTTTACTCTGTTAAAATGGTCCCCAAATGAAAGCACTTAAATATGTTCTGAGTTGTGTGTGCTTTGCAATACAGTCTGAAACTTCCTTTAATAGGTGATGTAAGTAACAGATATATAATATCGATTTGTATATGTACATATACACGTGAATGTGTAATTTTCACAAGTTTCCTTTGCTTTTTTGTTTGCTACTGACAGCTATTTTTCTAACATTTAGGAAATTATTTGTGGTGTCCCTGAAGTTACTTTTATATTAAATTTTTATGTAATATCTTTATATAATGTCTTTTTATATGATGTCTTTAATTCCCTCTTTGCTTTAGACATACTAGTTTCCACTACAAGCAACAATTACTTTATAAGCTTTTCATCATCTTTCACTACCTAATTTTTATCAAAACAATTATTTCATTTAATACTTACCCTTGTATTGTTAAATGAGCTGAAACTTTTGCCACCGGGTTTGTCAGCTATCAGGACAATTTTTGACTCCCAGCTGTTACCTATGAGCCAAGCAATGATCTTATGGGACTTGGCACCTTTTTCCCATGCTCCCATTTTTGTTCTACTAGCTCCACAATTTTGAGCATGTAAAATGTACATACTATTTTATTGTGATGATAATTTTGTTTAGTCATAGTTTCAAAATTAAATACATATATTTTAATACATATACATTTTAAAAATATTTCCCACAAGTCCTTTTCCTAAAATCTTTCTAATCCCCTCTTGGTTGGCCAAAGCTCATGCTCTCGTAGATTCCTGCACAAGTTATGTTCAGAGTAACTTGCCTGCTATAAACTGTTCCCACTCTCTTCCCTGGGGTATCTTGTAGTTCGCCCCCTGCCGCTGCTGCAGGACATTGCTGTCGACAAGTCTGGGGCCAACCTGATTTTCTTTTCCTGCAAAGGACTCTTCTTTTGCCTGGATGTCATAAAGATTCTTCCTTTATCCTCAAAATCAAAATTCAGACAGGTCAGTGTTAACAGTTTGGGGTCCATTTTCACTTTCAGTATACACATTTAAATCTTTTTTATTTCAAGAAAAATGTCATGAATTATAGTTTTAATATTTGCTCTGTTCCAGTGTGTTTATTTCCTTCTCTGGGAATTCCAATTATAGAAATGTTAGATTTCCCTTGCCTCTCCTCTATATCATTTTTTCCGCATCCGTTTTTAATTTTTTTCCTATTGTCTGTTTTAATTTTTATGTTCCTAATTGCTCTTCAAACTGTGACTATTTATTTTGTTCTGCATAATTTAGCCTTCCTTTCTGAGATGACCTCATTCTTCTATTGTTGGTGTGTGAGAGCATATATTAATGTGGCTCCCCCCCCGCCCAGTTTTGAAACCTAGGTCCTACAAGAACAGGCAAGGCCTGTCAAATATATTGGTGTGAATAAAAATTGAGGGCTCACCTCCCTTCCTGCACCAAGAGAGGCATTTAGCCTTTGGAATGGAAACAGTGTGGCAGGGATGGCTGGGAAAATCCCATCTGTTTCACAGACGGCCCCCAGGGGAAGCTCAGTAGAATACCAGTTGCTTAACCAAAGCAGCCCCCTAAAGCAGAGGATCGGTTTTAAAATTATAATACATGTGAAAATGCAGGTGAAAAAAATACATATGTGAAAATAGGACAGTTTGAAAGTCATGCAAATTCACATTGAAATAATGTCCCTTAGCAGCCAGGGGAAGAAGCAAGAGCGTATGGAGGCTAGAAGGGGCTGACTCAAGCCACTGCACGTGTGGGCAGGAGCGCCTCCAGCACTGGGGCAATTTCCGTGAGGACAGTCACCACGGTGAGGTGACATAGATAGAGTTAAATCAGCTAATATTCCTTTGGGAACCAAAAGAATCGAGATCCCCACTTCCCATGCCACATACATTCTCTTCCTCCTTTCTTGATGTTCACACTCTTGCTTTCTTTTTCACTTGCTTTTATATTTTCATCACTCCTTTTGGGGGTATTCAATTAAAGATTTACAAACTGCACCTTGCACTCCCTTAGTGAAAAGGTGTTACAAAGTAGCATATAATAGACACAGAGGAGCCTTAGAAGGACATGTGTTTTGATGTTAAATGAGTCAAATGTTAAAATAATTGCTTATGAAAAGGCACATTGATTCAGATTGGGATGAAAAATCTCAGTGGGAAAAGCAGGTTAAAGTCCTTACAGGTTATGGTCACATTTTCTGTAAAAATAAAACATCTGAATATAAATATGTATACCCACACATTGTGATTGAGTGAGTGAATGCTAAGAAAAAAAACTCTCGAAGAATATATACCAAAATGTCAATGTTAATCTCCAAGTGTTGCAATTAAAAAAGCTTTCCTCTTTTTCTTCTGTATATTTTCTGTACTTCCTGAATTTCTAAAACAAGGATGAAGTATGTTTTTGTTGGAAAACAAAACTGTTTACATCTGCTAAAGAAAAGGGAACTCTTATGAATATATGTTACAAGTGTATCAAAACACATTTCTAACCAACTGCAAAGTGTAATGTCAGCCTGGCCTCTCTTGCACCCCTTCCAGAGCAGGCTGCTCATCAGCATATCAAAACACTATTAATCCCATGAACATGGCCTTGAGGACATCAGAGTCAGAGTCAGTCTTCAGTGTGCATGTGTCCATGGATCTGTATAATGGAGAGACATAAAGATATTAAGGGAAAATCATTAGACTGAAAGTTCACAAAATGTGAAAAAACATTTGAAAGTCAGACCAAAATTGTGTATATTACCGCATTCATCAAGTACAAGGACCAATGCAATGACAAAGCACAATCTTTCTTCATCCTACCCAAGGGTCAACCAACTAGAGTGTAACAAAGAACATATACACAAAGTATCAATCTGCCTCCAGCAAATGCTACTAAAACACAAAGATCTTCTGTCAGCACACTGCTAAATTCAAAGAGTTAGGACTTACAAATACAGGGGAAATTCTAGGGTTTTATACTGATTCATAAAAAAACATTTTTGCAGAACTGGGCCTAAAGCAATGCTTGGAAAACAAGGAGATCAAGGGCCATGAAAGTGTAAATTGAAGTTAAACTGGCAATACCAAAAACACCGAGATTAGCTACATGACCACCTTGCTGAGTTGCTGGTACAAAGTCCTAAGAGATTCATTGATGTAGGGGATTTGGGATGGGGCAGTAGGAAGATATATAATGATTTATATTTATTTCCAAAGTATAATGTCAACAAAAAAGGATCAATTCTTTTCTACTGGCCTTGGTCCACTGCAGCCCTACTTGAAAGAATGTTTCTTCCTTCCTGATTTGGGAAGGATGAAGAAATATGTTGCAGGAGGGTTGAGAATGGAGAAAGAGAAGAGCAACCTGATGTAAGTCTGATTTACAGAGCATAGTGCCAATTAGAAAGCAAAATATTGATTTCCCAGTTTTCTTTATCTGTGACCTCCTTTCAAATAAAGGGGGAGGGTAGAAACTCCTGTGTTTTAAATGACGACATGGAACAAAGATCACGTACCAGTGGCTATTCATTCATCTTACAAGTATCTGAGGAGGGATTGCCTGTATGCCCGGCGAGGTGAACCTAAGGGTGGAACAGGGTCCAAGCCATGGTCTTCACCCTCACGGAAGTTTAAATTCAGGGAGAAGTTAATTACAGACAGAAGTTCTATAAATACCACTTTTCTCAATTTTTGAAAAGTCTATTTGAAAATTTACCCAACAACAAATATCAAAACACATGAAGAAAAATCTGATAGAAATGAAAGAGGAAATAGAAAAATCCACAATTATTATTAGAGATTTCAAAACCTAGAGGAGTAATATATAGGTGATAGAACAAGGAGACAGAAAATGAGTAGATATAGAGGACAAAAATTATTAACCAACTTGAGCTAATCAACACTTGCAGACAATCCATCCTAAAATAGCAGGATACATTTTTTTTTTTTTTTTTAGTAAACATGAGACATTTACCAAGATGAATCACATTCTGGCCTCTAAGACAAATCTTAACAAATTTAAGAGAATAGAAACCACAGAAAATATGTTCTCTGACAATAAGAGAATTCAATTTGAAATCAATAACCGACATCTTCAAAATCCCAAATAATTGGAAATTAACACATATTTAAATAATTCATGGGTCAAAATAGAAGTTAGAATAGAAATTAGAAAATGTTTTTAGTTGAATGAAAATGTCAATGCAAAGTATCAGAACATGCAGATAAAGCAAGGTTTAAATAAATGCTTGTAACACTGAATACATTTATCAGAAAAAAAGAAAGGTCTGAAAGCAATGATTAGACTTCTGTGTTAAGAAACTTTGAAAAAGAGAGAATTAAACTCATACAAGCATAATAAAGGGACTAATGAAGATCAGAGTGGAAATTGATAAATAAAAAACAGAAAAAGCAATAGAGAATATCAATGGAACCAAAAGCTGGTGAAAACACATACAGATTTCTTTTTTTTACTTTTAATTGTTCAAGTACAGTTTTCTGTACTTTTACCCCCATCCCAGCCCACCCCCCAGCCCTCCCTACATCCCTCCCATTTCCACCCTCCCTTTGTCCATGTGTCTTTTATACTTGTTCCTGCAAACCCTTCCCCTTTTCCCCTGAAATTCCCTCCCCTCTCTCCTCTGGTCACTGTCAACACATACAGATTTCTACTTGTAGCTGTAATGGACTGGCTTGAACCGCACTAATTGTCCCATAAAAAGCATGAAAATAAGTAAAATACAAATTTTGAAAGAAGTCAAAGCACATGTGAAGTATCAGAGAACTACCAAATTACCCAGAACTTTAGATATCAAGATGTTGCCGAAAAGGGGATTATATCAATATCATCCCAATATCCTCTGCCACTTACCCAACTCACCTAACAATTTGTGTAGGGTACTGGCCCCGTGGACTGAGAAATAGAGCAGAAAACTCTAGTTAAAAGGCAGAGAAGTCAAACAGAACCTTTTTTCTTTTTGAAACTTACAGATATACGGTGATAAAAATGGGGATCAAAGCCTCGCCGAAGAAGTGGAACCCTGGTAATTATGACAGGCTTACCGTGAGATCCTGCCATTCTGGGACAAATAAGGGCAGACTGAAACAAAGCAGGCCTTCCAAAGACTGAATCCTAGCCTCAAACCAGCTCGATTCCTGATTGGATTAATGTAACCTGCCCCTACTCTCACCACCCGACAATCCCAAAATAAACTTTTCATATACAATATCCAGGATTCAATAAAAAATTACCCTGCATAAAAGAAGACAGAACAGAGCGAATATAGATGAGGAAGAAGCCCACAGATACTCAGATGTTAGACTTACCAGTAATGGACATTAAAATAACTCTAAAATATACATTATATATATATCAGAGTTCACACTAATAGAAAAGAGGGAAATTTCATTGGAGAGCTGGGGTCTCTGAAAAGTAGCCAAATGAAAATTCTAGAATAAGTAATTATATGCTTTAAGTAGTCGAGTCAGTAGGTGAATTTAGTGGCAGATTTAAAAGGTCTGTCCAGAATAAGTCCAGCCATTGTTAATATAACAAGAACAGTTTGCATGACATGGATAAAGCATATTCTGCTGTGTATAATGCGCACTTTTTTGCCCAAATTTTTGAGGGAAAAATAAAGATGTGCATTATATACAGGTGGTACCTGAAATACCTTGTATCGGTTGTGTTTTGTAGTTATGTGTTACATAAAATTTCTTGTACCATAATATGTTCAAAAGTAAATGCTAAAATTCCTTTATAGTACAAAAATGTATCTAAATGTAAATAAGTAACAAGTTGAATTAAAAAATTAAAAGATTTTTATACTGAAAATCTGGGCCAAAAACATGGGTGCACAGCATACATGGGAACTCATTAAACATGGCAAAATACGGTCACCTGGCAGCCAAAGAGAGCGGACTGGAATGTGCATGCGTGAACGATGACGACTTCACTGCACTAGTCAGTGGGGGTGGGTGGTAGACACTATTGAGTGAGCTTGTGCACTATGTGGCCATGACATTCAAAATGACTGAGTGAGTAGAACAATGAATCTGCATAAAATTTTGTGTTAAGCTTAAACTCTCCTCCATGGATACTATTTGGATATTTCAGAAGGCTGCAACTATGGGCAACTGGTGATTGGCAGTTTCATCACAACCACATGCCTGCTCATGCATCACATCTCATGCTGAGTTTTTTGGGGCAAAACACCCAATCACCCAGGCGACTCAGCCCCCCTAAAACCCAGATGTGGTACCCTGAGACTTCTGACTTTTCCTGAAACTAAAATCACCTCTGAAAGGGAAGATATTTCAGACCATCAGTGAGATTCAGGAAAATACAATGAGGATGGAGATTGGGAGAACTGTGTGAGGTCCCCAGGTGACTCGTTTGAAGGGGACTGAGGTGTCATTGTCCTGCATACAATGTCTCTGTATCTTGTATCTTCTTCAATAAATGTCTCTATTTTTCATAGTAAATGGCTGGATACCTTCTGGACAGGCCTCGTATACAATTAAATAGACAACAGGTGAACAGAGAAATGGGTCAATAAAAATATCTAGAAAAGGTCATATAAAAAGCAAGAATGTAGACAACAGAAAAGAATGTAAAAGATACGTAGGATAAAGAACTAACATACATGGAATTTGAGTTTGGAAGGAAAAGAGAGAATGGAGTCATAGCAAATACTGCAGAGATGACAGCCAGGAATTTCTCACAAGTGAGGAAAAAAAAGAGAGTCCTGCTGTAAGCTTCAGCAAGATATAAATAAAGTTACTCATAGCCACATCAAGGCAAAACATCAAAGGTAATTTCAAAATAAAGAAATGTTCAAATAAACAAAAGTTGATGCTTTTTCTCACTAACAAAACTGTAATATTGACATATATATTAGGCACAAAAGTCATCCCAGTTGATTTTACAGAAACCCAGGAAGTAATGAGGAACAACAGAAAAGCTAAAAATGTGGATAAATTTATGTAAACATTGACTGCACAGAATATTAATAACAGGCTTATGAGTGTTGAAACATATATATATATATTTTTTTTTTTAAATACAAAACCATACAATACTTATGGCAGGGAGACAGGAGGTGACAAATAGAATTCAAATGTGCTTAGATCCTTACCTGTATTATATAGAAAGTAGTAATAATATTGGTTTATATTGAGTTCTAATAAGTCAAGCATGCATATCATAATTTTTAGGATAACCATTAAAGAAAGAGTAATAAGAAATGGGAAAACAAAATAATGAGTATTTGCTTGTTTAATCAAAAACAAAACAAGTAGAGCAAAAGAATAAAAAACATGTGCTATATAAAATACAATGTGTCAGATGTAAAATCAAAAATACTAATAATCACATTAAATATAAATGTAATAAAAACTCTAATTAAAGACCAAAACTGTCAGGCTGAATTTTAAAAATTGACATGCTGCTTGCAAAAGAGCCCATTAAACGCAACGACACAGACAGGTCGAAAGGGAGAGAACAGGAAAAGAGACCCCTGCCAGCGCGAACTCAAAGGGAGCCGCTGCGGCTGTGCTGGAATCCGGCGGCGTAGACTTCAGAGCAATCAGTGAAGAGGACAGTTCATAATATTAAAAGCATTAGTTTACAAGGAAGATGGAACCACTCAAACTGAGTGTATCTAAAAATGTAGCTTCAAAATATGGGGAAAAATACTCTGTGTAGAAAGAAAAAGAAATAAAATGCCAACCATGATGAAAAATTTTAATGCGACGTCAGCATCGCTGAGGTCGCCTGCAGTTGCAGGTTCCTGCGCACTGACAGGCAGATTCCCACGCCAAGGGCCTGCATGTCTTGGCTTCCCGGCCGGGGCTTCCTCTGGACTCCCGGGAGTGCCCGTCTTCATGCACATGCGCAGCCTAAAAACACGCGGGAGCCGGAGCTTCTGGGCGCAGCCCTTGGCTAATGCAGGATGGCAGTTCGCCTTCCTCAGTGAGAGCGAGAACATCCCGAGGCCTGTGCTACGCGGTATGTCAGAGGGTCCCAAATGGTATTCGACCTAGTTTTCAGGCCGGCAACATGCCCTTTGTTGACTTTCTCTCCATTCCTGCCTCACTTTCTCCACTCCCTTCGTGAAATTTCTCGGATTACCCCTCCCATAATCTACTTGAGTCCAAGCGCTCTTCTCAGCGTGTGATTTTAAGGGAACCCAACCTAAGACAACAGGAAGTCTCCTGGTAGCAAACAGTGAAAACACAGTCAAAACACAGATGTTAAACAATGAAATCCACAAATCTGGCCTAATTGAAATACACAGAACATTATACCCCCAAACCAAAAAAAAAAAGAGTATTATTTAGAAAAGTATTTTTGAATTCCCAAACATCAGGGAGTTTTTCTCTTCGTTAATGATTTGTAGTTTAATTTCTTCTGATTAGAGAACATGTGCTTTAAATTCTTTAAAGTATTTTGTGATTTGCTTTACAGCCTAGCATATGGCCATCCTGGTGAATGTTCCGCGTGTACCGGGAGAGTCTGTGTTTTGATGACTAAATGTAATGTGGTAACTTGGATGGCATTCTGGAACAGATAAAAGACATTAGGTAAACACTACGGAAATTTGAGTAAAGTATGCACTTCGGTTAATAATAATGTATCAATATTGGCTAGTTAATTTTATCAAATATGCCATAATAATATAAAATGTTAATACAGGCAACAAATTGGGAATTATCTGTATTATCTTCATAATTTCTCTTCACAGTTTTAGTAAATGTAAAACTTGTCTAAAAAAACAGTTTGTTTAAAAATACCAATTATAATCACTTAAAATAAATAGAATACCTAAATATAAATCTAACAAAATCTGTACAGGATCTGTATGTTGAAAATTATAAATTATTGATGAAATAAATCCAAAAAATCTAAATAAATGAATTTATATCTGGGGGAATCAGTTGGCTCCCAGATAATACACCATTACCTTGATGGTAGCTATTCTCAACACCACATGTGGGGCCTAGTTGAACTTGACACTGTGGCTCAGTGAAATTTTTCCATTCTGCAGGGTTTGTCATCGTAGACAGAATTCAATCAGGTCAGAATGGAAGGTTCAGTTCATGAGAATTACAAGAAAAAGTTGGCTTTAATGTGAGGGATGCTTGTAAATTTTTTTCTTAAAACAGGAGAATCAGACAGGACAAATATTTGGAGAGACAAAACGGTAGGGGTCTCGGAGAATAACATTCTATATATGTCGGCATATTATCTTCCAACATAATTCTTTAATGGCTGCTGCTGGTTAGTACTGTTTAATCCACATTTCAGAAATTTTTTCTGGGAGGTAACACCATCTGAATAGGGTCCTTTTTCTCCTTAAAATGGTCAGAAATGTAACACGGGAGAGGGAACAGAAGATTTGGAAGGCTGCAGAATACGCCATTTATTCCATGTTCAAAGGCAGTAGCAGAAAGGAAGCCAAGAGGATGTCTTTGTTCTTCTGTGAGAATTCTATTGTTCATCATGTTCTAATTATGAAATTTGAACCTAAAGGGATGAAAGGGAAGTTCAATCAGCAGTGTAAAGTGTATCTTCTCTGGGAATAGTTCTTAGCAATTTAAATGGTGGGCTTACGCACCTTGGAGTGACCCGATGGTTAAAGCAATATTCTGTAATACTCGAAACAGTCTGCAAAGCTGTGTTTCTCAATTCGTATTCCAGAGAAATTATAAAGCCGCATGTCAGGGAGAGAAAACACTGCTAATCTTTCATGACTGTTAGGTGGCTTTACAGAAATGTAATTGTGAAAACAAATTTCTCAGGTACAGAAAAAATATATATGCTGTGCCATTTCCTCAATTCAGAATGAACTGATACAGGTAAGAGAAAGCCCTACAAATTGAACAGAAGGAAACGGAATTTTCACAAAAGAGAATTTTAAAGTAAAATGAAAAAAGGACTTCAAAAATACTTTCATTCCTTAGAGTCCACAAGGGAGTTAATGGAACCTATGGCCACAGCAATCCAGAATTAATATCTTACGTTTAGAAAATCAACATGTTTGGCAAACTGAAAAGAGGAAGGCTACATGAAATGATACAAATGCAGGTCATTATGTATCTGCAATATTCACCCACTCAGACATGTGTTAAAGACGTAACTGTCTCTACTTCCATTTGAGATATATTTTTTCAATAAATGAGACTCCAACCACAAAAGCAGTTGACAATGTGAAATTATAAAAAAAGCTGTCAGAAGGCCTGTGTGGGAGATACATTCACCATCAGCTCAAGTGCTAGGAATCTGAGAAGCTTTTTAAATGGATTCAGAGACCTTTGAATAAAAAAGGTCTCCTTCTCCAGTAATTGAATTTGACACCAATGTTCTTTGGATGCTAAGGCTGTGCTGGGTATTTTCCCATCCACATCTAGGCTAAATTGGAGATGGTGACCCCTGATAGACTAGAGCAATCCAGGAAGTAATAGAAACCTCACTTCGTAGAAACTGGTGACAGGTTGGGATTAAATGCGGGGCTGGCCAGGAACACTCAAATACCTTTCAGGGAGCCTGCAGGCTTCCAAAGAAACGGAGACTTTTTAAAACATTCTACAAATGCTTCTTTTTCCAACTTGCTTTAACTATACTGAAAATTAAAAATCCTAAACCACTTCAGATTTGGGATACAGGCAAGACTTAAATCCATAGGAGGTGACCCAGCTTCCCAATTCAATGCCATTTGACAGAATTCAGTGATAATGAGTAAGAGGGACTGAGGCATGTGGCCAGAAGTTCATGTATAAGGATGTTCCTTGTACTGTTGTTTAAAATAGTGAAAAAAAACCCTGAGTAGTGCAGAACAAGAAACTAGTTAAGCTAAGCTAAGGTATATCATAAAATGGAATTTTATATTGTCATTAAAAAAGGTGTTGTTAAAGAATATTTCATTAAAGTAAATAATAAGATAAATTTTGTGAGCTATATTGTGAAAGCAAGATAGGGAATTATACTATGTAATAGATATGTTTCTATAGCGAGAGAGAGAATAATAATCAGAAATTACTGAGTGATCATCACTAGATAATTACAAATGGATCTTATTTTTATATTATTTTATTAAATTACACATTTACTAAAATGCATATGTACTACTTTATAACTAGAAAATTTAAAAAAGTAATTAAGAGAGTTAAATTACAATTATGGCCATTTAAACCACTAAATTTTTGTTGTATTTACTTGCTCATTAATTGTTAATCAGTTGCTGAGCAAGGATTATTTAAAAAATCCTGTTAGGACTTCTGAGAAAGAAGAACTAGAGATTACATATCTGCACAACTCCCCTTCAAGAAGACAATAAAAACAATTGAGAATAGAGGGTAAAATTTTATCTGTTATAAAATTAGGGAAATGGTACAAACCTATACAACAAATTCTAAAGAATATATATAAACTATAATTAAGTGTCTATCAAAAGAGCAGATTGAATATCTCCCTTAGTCATTTCCATTCAAAATTAATTGGTTGAGTAACTTTTGCTACATCTGTATCATTAGAAAAAATAATTTGGATCCATACAAATTCTCATATGAAGATTTCTTATTAAATAAGAAGAGAAAGACACTGAAAAGTATATAAATATAGATATGGAATAGATAAGTATACATATGAAGGACCCCCCAAAATGGAACTGTCTTCTGGAGGGCGGGTACCTTGTAGTACAGGCTTCCCCCTCTAGGTGAGTGCTCTAGGAACCAATCTGGATCAGTGCACCAATTGCCATTGTTATTAGAGGCTGCATTTGGCTTCAGTGAATTTTTTTAAGACTTTCAACACATTTGCCCATTTCATGATGTGTGATTTACAAGGGTGCCTGCCCACATTACACTGAGTGTTCAGCAGTTTTTGACCAAAAATGGCATGACCCTGGTGCCCCATGCCTCCCCCATTCACCCAATTTCACCTCAAGAGACTTTTCTTTGTTTCCCCAGATGAAAAAAGTCCTCCAAGGTGAAACAAAAAATGGAAGAAACACTAAAGGCATCAAAATCTAAGAGTTCAAAAACTGCTTTGAGCAGTGGAAAAAAAAACATCTCAATAGGTGTATTGCATCAAACAGAGAATACTTTGAAGGTGACCAGTTTAAACATGTAAGAATACATACATAATTTTTTATTAAATAAATAATGGGTTTCTGTTCCCCCCTCATATATACATATATTATTTATAGTTATACATTTCCATTTATATATATACACACACACACACACATATACAAATACAGTTGACCCTGAACAACAGGGGTTTGCACTGCATGGGTCCACTTATACACGGATTTCTTTCAACGGACCAGTGCAGGTCAACTGACCCGCACAGCTTAGTTTGCCGCAGTTAAAGGGACCTGCTCAGTTCAGTGGACCACCTCAGTTCAAACCCACAACACTCAAGTGTCATCTGGCAGTGTCATGTAGAAGACTGACTTAAGTTATACATGGATTTTTGACATGTGGGCAATTGGCACCCCTAACCTCCGTGTTGTTCAAGGGTCAACTGTATATAAATTTCTCCTTCTAGCCATAGGAGTGTAACTGATACTGAACTTACCTTCCAAACAATTATAAAACTGGATAAGACACATGAGCCAACTGTTTTCAGACACTGACAAACAGGCAGTAAAGGATGCACTCACTGAAAGCAGGAAAACACAAGGTAAGTTCAACAGTTACTCCACAACTGCCCTGACTTTCTGCCTGTTATTTTCCACAATGAGTCAGAAAAGTGGAGCCAAGCAGAGCAACAGGCTTGCCGAGTTGAGGAGGCAGATGCTAGAGTTCCAGGCTGCAGAAGCAGGGAAAATTTTCAGGGTGGACACGTAAGCAAAGACAGTTGTGTTGGGTGCATTTGGAGTGGGGGAATCTCATAGGGCTCATTAGAGTGCTAGGCTGAGGCTTGGACAAGATGAGATTCTGCAGCAGGATGAGATTCTACAAGACCACGCAGAGGTGACCTGCTACAGGGATGAGGTCTAAGCAGTGGTACCTGAGATTGTGCAGTTAGGAGATGCTGGAACCCATCTCATGAAGAGACTACACTGAGTGCAGTGGTCACTCGGTCGACAGTAGCCATGTGCTAGGATAAGAGGTGCACGTTAGAATTTAGCCCAAGACAGAAACAGGTCAAACTTCACAAACAATAAAAACAGTCCTGACGGGATCAAAAGAATTTGACAGGATTTAATGTATGCCAGGAAAGAAAATTAACATCTTTTCATAGCAAAACAACATAATCTATACTCTCTACAACATATCATTCACAATGTCCAGCATATACTCCAAAATTAGGAGAAGTACAAAGGAACAGGAAAATGTAAGCCACAGCCAAGAGAAAAAATAGTTAATAATAACAGATCCCCATATGACCTATATATTAGAAACAGCACATAAAACTTTAAAGCAGCTGTTATAAATGTTTAAGGTTTTAAAGGAAAATATAATCATAATGAATGAAAGGACAGGGAAATTTAACAGAGAAGTACTATTAAAAAGCAAAAATTACAAGTAAAATGTGTGTCTGAATTTTAAAATTCACTGATGAGCTTCCTAGAAGATTGGGAGAGCAGAGGAAAGTCTATGAACTTGAAAACAGATCAATAAAACATATCTAATGTTAAGAACATAGATGAAAAGAATTAAAATAAAGTGAACAGAACCTCAATAACCTGTAAGCAAATATTAAGAGAAGAGAAAAAGGCCCTGGCTGGCATAGCTCAATGGATTGAGCGCGGGCTGTGAACCAGGCATTGCAGGTTCGATTCCCAGGGCACATGCCTAGGTTGCAGGCCATGTCCCCCAGCAACCGCACATTGATGTTTCTCTCTCTCTCTTCCCCTTTCCCTTCCCTCTCTAAAAATAAATAAATAAAATCTTTAAAAAAAAAAAGAATGGTGCAACTTAAAAAGCATGAATTGTTTAAAAAAAAAAAGAGAGAAGAGAAAAAGTAGAGCAGAACAAAAATTTAAAGAAATGATAGCAGAGAATTTCCCACATTAGGTAAGAAAGTTAAACATATAGTTCCAAGAGGCTGAAGGTATCGGACAAATAAAAGCACACAAGTACTTGGAGATTTTTACAACCATTTTCTCAGTAATTAATAGAACAACTAGGAAAAATTCAGTAAAAATATAGAAGATCTAAACAAACTACAAACCACCTTAACCTAATGGATGTAGATTTAAAATATATTCAACAATTGCAAAATACACATTCTTTTTAAGTGCACAGTATAGCTGGGTCATATAATCAGTTTTGATACATTGCAAAGATTAAAATATCATAGAATGTACTTTCTGATCAAAATAAAATTGAATTTTAGAAATAAATAATATGTTTACAAAAGCCCTCATTGTTTAAAAGTTAAATAAATTGCTTCTAAATATTTCATGAGTCAAAAAAACTATGAGAGAAATTAGCAAATATTTAAAATGAAAATATTAGCATCAACATTTGTGAGTTATAACTAAAGCAATGACTAGAGAGAAATTTAAAGATTTATATTTAAAAAGAAGATAGGTGAAAATTAAGTTAGAAGTTGGCTTTTTGGCAACATTAAGAAGAAGGATAACCCTAGCAAAACAAATGAAGAAAAAGAGATGAGTAAACACAAATTATAAAATTAGGAATGAAAAAGAGGATATGTCTCACACTCTGTGGTCATTAAAAAGCTACTACGGGACTACTGTAAATAATTTTATGTCAATAAATGTAATGACAGATAAAATGAACAAATTCTTTGGTAAAATAGCATGTGTGTATTAAAACAAGATGAACCATAAAATCTAAATACACTGTATTTATTTAAGGATTTAAATTATTTTTTAAAAATCTTTTGACAAAGGAAACTCCAGGCCTGATTGTTTTCAATGAATTCAAATATTAAGAAAGAGCTCCAGTCTTACACAAAGCCTTTAAGAAGACAGAGAACAAGACACCACTCCTTATTTTATAAGAAGGGAATAGAAGGGAACTTTCTCAGCATTAAAAGGGGAATTCTTTAAAAACTTGCAGTAATACTATATTTAACAGTGAAAGACTGTAAACTTTCCCTCTGGGATAAAGAAAAGGACAAGAGTATCTGCTCTCACCAATTCTATTCGATAGTGTACTGAGGCCTTAACCTTCACCTAAAAGACCATAACAGATTTGAAAGGAAGAAATTATATTGTATCTGTTTGCAATGACTGACTTTCATTTAAAAAATCATCAGAAATGTACAGAAAATACTAGAAACAAAAAGTGGTTTTACCAACTTAAATGTAAATTAACCAATTATCATCGATATACTAGCAGCAAAAAGTTGGTAAGTAAAATTTTATAAACAAGCCCATTTGCAATTGTATGAAAAGAGCTAGTAAGTGAATGTAGCAATATCTCAGGATACAAACTCAATATACAAAAATTAATTGTATTTCCACACACTAGAAATAAGCATTTAAAAGTGTACTTTAAACTACTTATAATGTAACCTAAAAATGTAAAATATTTGAACATAAATTTAATAATACATTGCAAGCCCTCTCCACTAAACACTACAAACATTACGCAGAAAAATTAATGACATAAATAAATGAGCATATACACTATGTTCATAAACATGCGCCCTAGTATGGTGAAGGTGGCAGTTCTCCCCAAAGTTTTGAATAGGCTCTTCCCAACACCGATCACAATGCTGGCAGGCTCTTTTTTAAAAATGTGTATGATCACTGAATCTAGAATTGCAAAAACAAACTTTTTAAAAAGAAAAGCAAAATTGGAGGACTTCAAATACCTCACCCTAAGACAGTCAGTAATTAAAACTATCTGGTATTGGCATAAGGATAGAAAAATAGAACAATTGAATAGAAGAGATAATCTAGAAGTTGACCCAGATTTACATTAAACACAATCATTAATTTTTGTTCAAGCACCTGAGCAACAGAACGGGGAAAAGACAGTCATTTCAACAAATGGTGTTGCAGCAACTGCACATTCATGAAGGGAAAAAATGAACCTTGATCCTTCATACAATACACAAAAATTTATCCAAGATGAGCCACAGGCCTTAATCTTCTGGAAAAATAAAAGGAGGAAAATGTCTTCACACCCAGTGTGAGCAAAGATTGCTTAGACTGGACACGTAGAGCTATGACCATAAAAGAAACACACTGATAAACTGGACTTCACAAATTTAAAATGTTTGTTCATCAAAATATAATTTTAGGAAAATGAATAAGCAAGAGTGAGAGAAAATATTTATAAATTATCTACCTGAAAAAAGACTTGTGTATAGAAAACAGGAAGAACTCAATAATGAAATGAATGAACTCATTTATAATTAATAATAAAATAAAGAACTCAACTAAAAATGAGCAAAAAGCTCTGATATTACGAAGTGCTCAACAGCTTTATCTATAAAACTGCAAACAGAAAGCACTACACACCCACTAGACGAGTTAAGTTCATTTCCCACGTTATTTCTGCGATGTCTTAGGGTGCTCTCACAGCATCCGCACAGCCACCCCAGTACCTGGCTGCCCCTCCCATTCCAAACCGCTGCTCTAGGCCCATCTGCCTGTCCTCGTTGCCAGCTAGTAATTCCTTTGCCATGAGGCTGTCAATGGCTCACCTGAATCTGTGTCATGCCATGGGTGGGGTCGGTTTGACAATTCCATAAAGCACAGCGAACCGTGGATGTGGCACGTAGTAGCATTACTGGAAGCTGGGAGTTGGTTAAAGGAGAACAGAGTATAATGGGAAAAGGGTTTAACCATTTCTTTTAATGTCTTCACTCCTGTCCTAGTGCATTTGGTCTGTTGTAACAGAAATGTCATAAACTGGGTGGCTTATAAAAATAACCAGAAATTTATTTCTCATTGTTTCCCACAGTATTGGAGGCTGAGGAGTCCAAGATCAAGGTGCCGACTATTAGTCTAGGCCCAGCTGTTCCTTTTTGTCCTCCGCCAAGGCAAAATGCTATTATAAAACCTTTATGGACAGCCAGCTTTACCCTAAATGAGACAAGCTTTATATCATTTGCATAAAACTTAATACCCCAACATCTGAAGAATCGTCATTCAGATTTTGGTGCCATTCCCAAGAACTCTGGGCAGCTCATACATTCCTGCCTCAACATGCGAAGTGATCTCTTTCATCCCTGCGGAGATAAAGGGACAGCCTACTGGGGACAAATTCCAACTGCCACCCCAAATTGCAGAGACTGCCTGAGGACTCACCAAATAGCAATTTCTGTTATTGCCAACAATTTTAAGTTCCAGACTTCACCCCAGCCCCAGGAACAATAAAAAACTCACGACAATATTACGACAGTCATTGGTCCCATACAAAAAGATGAAAATAAAAGCTCACTTTTGTTTGAATCCATGCGTCTTTGATGGCATTCAATTATTTATTCAGGACTTAGATTGTTCATGCAGCCTCTGATCCTGTTGCCTTTTCATGTGTCTGACATGTCCTGGGCCCATGCTCTGTGTGGTCATCTCCACTGCCTGCTGCAACCGGCCAGCAGGTCACACCCCCAGGAGGCAGGAACCACTAGATGAAAGGAAGGAAAAGAATGAAATTTAGGAATGGCCCCACAGATGTTCTGAGGAGGTTGTACAGGGACTTCTGGAGCCATTTGAACTGCCAGCAGGCTCAGTGCTGCGACAGACCCAGGGCCACCTGGGGTGGGTGGACCCGACACAGGGCTCGTGTCAAGGTTCAGTAACTAACTCTTTTTTAAAAAACCATTGAAGGGAATATTTCAGTGAGAAGAAAAGTAAGATAAGTAGGAATGGATGAGGGACTTTTGTAAAAGGAATGGTGAAAATAAAGTTTTAGACAACAATAACATGAAAGTTAGAAAATTACAGGAGAGGTTACTACAATATATATAAAAAACTTTTCTTGGAGAATGAAAAAATAACAAAGAAGTTTAGAGTTGTTCACAAAATTTATAATTACCTACATGTTTTTTAAATTTTCAGGTTACTAAAAATATTAGAAATATAACTTCCAAACCAACATAATGAAATAAAAAGTAAAGAAACTTCTATCAAATAGAAAGAGGAAGAGAGGAGACAGAGACAAAAACACATTTTTTTAAAGGATAATTTTTAACCACATAAGCTGAAGGCTACCTTCGACATTGAAAATAAATACGGACACATCAGTAATCATGAAAACAACTAAATAAATAAAACTTATCTACTAACATATATGTGGGTTATCAGGTGGATTTTTTTTTCAGCTAATTGGTGTTTTCAGGAGATACTAAAACAAAGCCTCACAAAAAGATTAAAAATAAAGATACATGAAATATATTCTGGGCAAATATGAAAAGCAATAAAAATCTAATATAGCAAATTATTATCCAACAAAATGCAATGTAAGGCAACATTATTAATAGAGAGACAAAGCTAGACTATATAATACCAAAGGGAAATTCTCTAGCAATAAAGTATAAAAATTATGAAATTATGTACACTCACATAGTCTTAAAATATAGAAAGGCAAAAATTGATAGGATTACAACGCAAAATTGATACACCTCTATCAAACAGAAAGATCTAGTTGGGAAAATATTATTGAGGCTAAAGATTTTAATGACAAAATTAACACTCTTACTCTTAGAGCAAACACACAATGTTTGCTAAAAAATGTCCTGCCCACCAGATCACAGAGGGTATCATGACAGACTTCGATGAACTGACCCTGTTGAGAATACATTCTTCGGTGATAATGCAATTTAACTGAAAGTAAAATAATCAACATGTGACCAATATTACATATGCCTGGACCTAGTGTGTTATCGTTTCCCCCATGAACTTTGGAATATTTAAATATTAAAGAAAACATCAAAATAAAAATAACAACAGATTTAGAACAAAATAGCATTATAACTACTATCTACCAAAACTTATGAAATAGAGCCTAAGTGTGATTGAATTCAGTAAAACAGCCTAAATATAGTTTTAAAACAGTGACTATTGAAAATCAATGAACTAAGTAGTCAGCTTTTGCATCTGGGGAAAAATCGATATTCAAAGATAAGAAGAAGAGAAATAATAGATATAACAGCTGAAATCAATAATATTGATTAGAAAATATAGAGATGGTAAGAGAAATATTTTTTAAAAACTAGTTATACAGCACATAAAAGGCCTGATAACACTGATCAAGAAAAAAAAGAAAACACAGAAATAACAATTAAAAAAATAAAAACAACTATCAATACATTTGAGATCTTTAAAGCCTAACAGAATATTGTCAATAATTTCATGTCAATAAATTTAAAAGCTTAATTAAAATGTATAATTTTCTAGAAAAATGCAAATCGCCAAAAGTTACTTTATAATCATGATGGTTCATAAACCATTATGTAAGTTTATTTTTAGTATTTTACCCGAAGAGTAGATACAAAACTCAGATCTATTAACATATCTGCCATGAACAAATAAACTTTATATAATACATAAAATAATTTCAAAGAATAAAGAAGAAGTTTTCATAGCTATCAAAACATGGCTTGTACATTTCATGAATGAAAAAATTAAAATAAAAGTGGATGGAAAAAATTCTAAATAAAATTTAGCAAACACAGTCCATTAATGTAACATTTTTCAGTAAAATATAACAACAAAAAAGCACAAATGACCAAGTAGAGTTTACCTCAAAATTCAAGAATAATTTGCTATTGGAAAAAAATTCACATATTAACAGATTAAGAAATAAAAACTATGACTGTCTAAATAAGTGTAAAGCAGGATTGTATCAAGTTCAACAACTCAATAATAAACTTTTAATATACTAAAATAGAAGGTACCTTTTTTAAGTCTTAATAAGGATTTCTATCAAAAACTTATAGAAAACACTAGATTTAATGTCAACACTTAAAAAACTTTCTCTGACATCACTATTTTTATTGTACATGATACTAGAAGTCTTAGCATTTATTCTTTATATGAATTTTGCCAGGATATGCTTGAATGTCTATTCTTTCTCCTCAGTTCTCCTTGGAACTCCGTGAGACTCTTCAGTCTCAAGACTAAGTCTCCCCTGACCTCATGGATATTTCTTTCAGTGTTTTATTTAGTGATACAGAATACCAGTTTCGCATATAAAGTCTCTGGGACCCATCCTTTTCCTTCATGACTTCTGCCTCTTTATACATTTGCTCTGTGCTATCAAATAATTCTTGGGCTTCATCTTCCAGTCTACTGCTCAGGATCTCAACAAACTACCTACTCGTTGTCACCCAGCCACTGGTGCTCAGCAGGATACCTCTCAGCAGAGGTTTCAACAGAGCCCAAGGCTTAGTGTATGTCCAATGGCATACAGCCGTGTGCCTCCCACTGGCCCCGAGAAGCAAGTAGCTTGCTGTCTAGGGACTAAGAAAACATGTTTAGGTTGCATATTTACACTCATGCATTTGGCCAAAAGATCCCACTCACTTGAGCATCAAAATATAAGAAACTACAGATATGCTGCAATAAATGCAACAAAAGGGTAGAAAATCATTTGTAAAAAAAAATTGAAATATTATTGAAGGACTTAAAGAAGTCCTAAAGAAACAGAGAGACATACCATCTTCACAGATGGGAAGAGTCCACATAATAAAAACATGACATCTCTTCAAATTAGTTTACAAATTCAATGCAATTTCAACAAAACTTGTACCACAAATTTATGTAGCTTGATAAATTGAATCTAAAATTAATAGGAAAAAACTGTAAATTCAAGAGCTAAAATAACTCTCAAAAATATAGAAGAGATAAAATTTGACATACCATGGCTTACTTTGAAGGTAAAATAATAAAGACACTGTAATATTAAGTGCAGTGACAGAATTACAGATCATGGTAATAGTGGTCAGAGAGAAGTAATAAACCCAAGCTCATTTGAGGGTCTAAAATATGATAATAATGTCAATCCATCAGGATGAGAATAAGCATTTTTTAACTTTTATATCATTTTTGCTGAAACTGAAAAATAAATTAATCTTGGTCAGTATTTAATAAGCAGGCTGACATTTCACTCTCACTAGGTGGTCGTGTCAGTAGACAGAGACCACCTACAGTGAGCTGAGTGTCCTGGGGGAAGTGGCAGGAGTCCCACAGCACAGAGTTGTCCCCAACCACCACGAGGAGACCCTGAAAGATGCTTCAGATTGAGTTCCAGAGATAACGGCACATTAACCTGCATTCGCCCTGTCGTTTACAGGAAGATCATTGCAGCAAGGATGCTGAAGCCAGAAACGCACAAAGGGCTACAGACTGTCATCCACGTGGTTCATTTTGTTCCAACAAGACCTTTTAAAATGCAGTAGAAAATTTATAATATTTCATAATAAAATAGGTGTGAGACGATGAAAATCTGTTGCTCTACAAAGATGTTCATGGTTCAGTTTGTGGCACGTTATTTAAAATAATTGTGAAATTTACAGATGAGCTACACATTTTCTTGAACACAGTGACATGTGTTGCCAGTTTGTCCACCTTTCCTGTGATGAAAATCAGCTACCAAAATATGTTTCAAAAAGTCACATGTAATCTGTCCCTTAAAAAGCAAGATAAGTTTTTAACAATGGTTGAATAAGAAACTGTCTTTCAAAATTCACACTATGGATTAGATTTTGAAAAAGATATTTGGGAATATTTCCGTGATTATGAAGTTTTATTGTCACAAATATATCTTCAATAAAATGCATCATATATGCATATTTAACACTGTGGGAACATAATTTTTGAATCTGTATAACAATCACACAAACGAAACATTTCTTTGGGTTTTGAACTAGGCTCCTTGCCTGTGGCAGGTCTGACAGTAGATAACACCCACGTCATCACATGGGGGGAGACAGATGGGGAGATCAGCCATTCCTGCCAAATTCAGCAAGTGCTACGTGAGTAGGGCTCCTAATCCAGCCTCAAGGGGGAAATGAAAGCTTCTAGAAGAAGTGGTATCAGAGCTGAAATCTGAAGGTGACCTATGCAAGGTGTGATGGAGAAAGCAGTCAGAAAAAAAAAGTGGGACTGTTTACCCAAATGGACAGTGGCACTGAAGGCCCTCTGGCTTTACAAGAAATTTTGCTCTTCTTATTCTGACATCTCAGAACCTGACCTTGAAGATTTTAATGGGTTTTTCAACCAGAAATTAAGACTGGTAATGTCACTGAGGAATACATGGAGGAGGGGGCCACCAAGATCAAAACTATGTCTGGATGGAGACACATCTTATTCTTTCCCATAGCCTTTCCCTTCCTGTCACCTCTCAACACTCCTCAGACTTTAATCCCTGCTCCTTGAAATAGTCCACCCATCCAGCAGGATCAGTAGCCTGACCCAAGACCAGCTGTGCCCCTCTATATTTTTAATCTCTTTCTCATATATGGTTGAAGAGAAAATTTGTATCTAGATTGTCTCTTGAATATAGAGGAAATACAGCTGGGTTCCAATCTGGGTTACCAGAGCATTCTCTTGAGTTTTTCATCCCAAACCCAGCTCACAATGCAATGACACTTTGATTTCCTTTGCCACAAGGGTCACTCACACACAGAAGAAAGACCATATGAGGACACTGCGAAAGACAGCCATCTGCAAGCCAAGGAGAGAGGCTTCAAAGAAAATCACACCTGCCAACACCTTGACCTTGAACTTCCAGCCTCCAGAAATCCAGGAAATATTTTTTTGTTGTTCAAGCTACCCAGATTGTTGGTATTTTCTTATAGCAGTCTTGGGAAACTAAGACATTATGGCATTAAAAGAACTTGCATGTATGATTTACTGGGTACCTGCAACCTTCGGGAAGTAATAGAAACAGCATAGGTGCTGGAAGTTGGAAACCAGCATTTTCAAAATAGTCCGTCTGACTTTCAAATATGGAAACAACATGAATTCCAAAAAGTGCAGGTGGGTACAGTTAAATTAATTCCCTTGACAAAATTTTGGACAAGATAACTAAACAGGTGGCGGGTGAGCTCTCAGAAAGTGGAGCTATAGGGAAAAGCTAGGTTCATTCAGAAGAAGTCGTGCTGAGCCAGCCTTGTTTCCTACATTGACAGGGTAGTGAATGGAGATCACAGGATGAAGGCCATGATCGTACGGCATCTAGATTCCACTAAGATATTTGGTAAAAGCATGTCATGTGATCCTTCAGAGAAAAACAGAGAAATGTAGACAATGAAGTTTGGCCCTGGGTGAATTTGTGGCTGATTGAAATCAGTGACCCTACGATGTTAATAAAGAAAGCATATAAACTCAAAGATTAAAACCTATCGTTACACCCAAAACAACACCCAGTTAAAACTCTAATTGCATGCATGCAAACACAGAGATTGCATGCGGCAAAGACAGCCCATTGTCTTCTAATTTCCCCCTTCTTTCAGGTGATAGGATTTTGAGCTGAGAAGATGAACATGCAGAAAAACAGACAACTTTTCTCAGCCTTCTTTGCAAATTGGAATAACCATGACTAAATTTTGTTCAGTTAGTGAGAGCAAATTTGACGTGTTCTAGGGATCGTGCCCCCTTCACCTTTTGCCCTTCTCCGTGATTAGAATGTGAACATGTTGGTGAGCCAGTGTGGCCCAAGGATGCAGAGAAATAAAATAATGGGCACCGGGGTTTCTGACCCCATGGGGCCCCCTCACTAGCCCTAGGCTGCTTATACCCAGATGGTCAAAAAAGAAATAAACTTCTTTCTTGTTTAAGCCACTGTTACGCTGAATCTCTCTCTGTGCACCTGAACCTACTTCCTAAGTAATTGAGCACGTTAATCTGATTGGCAAAGGACATTAAGCTGGGGAGGATAACCAATACATTCAGTATCAATCAGGCCAAGGAAATCTTAATAGGGTGGAATGAAGAGCCTAAACCCACGTGATATATATTTTACCACTCTTGCATTTACGTTAACATAATCAATTACATAATAAAGTGTAGGAAAATCCACCATAAAACGTGTGTTTAAAAAAGAAAGAATTTAATTTGGCCTCAAGGCCACCATCTTAGGTTGCAGTAAGCAAATGTGGTGTCATCATCAATGGTATTAAGACCCCCACCCGGTTCATTCTGCTCAGACCACAGGGAAGCAGCCAGGGGGCGACCAGGACACAAGTTTTATGAAGACAGTGTGACGTCTTCGCGGGTGGGTGCACACATGGAAAAGGGTTTATCCCTCCCACACGGCCTTCAGACACACTAAGCCGAATCTCTCCCTGCACCACGACCTGGCGTCCCAGACCCCGTAGCTTCAGAGTTCCATTCATTCATAGTCACAGTCTCATAGTTTGGAACTCATTTTCAGGGGCCAAAATGTTCCGTCTTGATGAAAGACCGTTGTGAGAGAGAGGGGGATTTCACCATATGCCTTAGGGTTTTGAACCATAAATTCCAGTGTCAGACCGAAGTTCGGTATCACGTCGGACTCAAAGCTTCTCCCCTCCCCCTTGTTCAGGTCCGCCTCCTGCCTAAAGACAACAAGGAAGAGGGGGTGCTCTGCCCTATCACGCTTTCTCCTGGCTCTCCCCACCCTCTTTTCCCTCTCACTGTGTCTCTCCAGCTCAAAAAAAGGAATAGAGAGAAAATAATAATAATAATAATAATAATAATTAATAATAACAATAATAATAATAATGGAATCAGAGTCTTTTCACTTAGCTGGACCCGTGGATGTTCTCCTATGATTAATACCAGGTGGCTCTCCTGTTCTCCATCACAGCAGGACTGCAAATGCTGGCCCACTCACAGAGCCAGGTTAGGGATCCATCAGAGATTCACACTGGAATGTCTAAACTGCACAACTCCCTCACTTCTTCATGGATTCTAGCTGAATTTTAATTAGCCTCTCTCCTACCCCAACATCTGTGTATTGTCACCCAACAGACTCTTACTGCCCTCTTAAGCAAGGCTGCCCTTGTGAGCCAGGACTCATGGGGATGGTTTCTCCCAGCTGCCTTCTGCACTATTCACTTGGACCAGGTCCAGCACACAGCCTCAACTAGACCATAGGAGTACAGCCTCCTCTCACTGCTGTCTCTCCCCTGCCTTTTACCCCAGGGAGGGTGCACCAGCCTCCGGCCTTCAGCATCCTTTAGGCAGGAGACAAACACGGTCTCCACACCCATACACCATCCTGGAATCCCGAGGACATATCTAAGCTCCCACAAGATCACCCCCCGTCCTCTCTACTTGGGTGTACCAGAATGAGATTGAGTTTCTACCACTCCATGTGTCCAGCTCACCTCTTGCAGGTACCCCAATTTCTATGAAAATTCCCTTGGAGCCCCTCACACTTGGTTTGGGGCACCCCTTCATCCCCATGGGAAAGGAAGGAAAAAAGCCAAAACTTCTGAGAGCCCTTATTATTGTCAGAAAGTCTATTGTACATTCTAACAAACTATCAAAAAAAATCACCATCTGGTGCTGTACTTATGTTATTCTCCATATATGTGCTACTCCTGTGTTCTCTGGACAGGCCGTGTGATGCAAGAGGTTCAAATCCACATTTTCAGCAAAAGTAGAAAGCTCCTGATTGAGGACCTGAGTGACCTTTCACCTGAGCCAAGCATGCACTCCAAGGTCCCTCTGTGTGACACCAGTAAACAGCATTTCTGGCCACTGAACCCAAATCTTATGTTTAACAAGGTAATGCCTTTGTCGTGTGAGCTGCTAATCACTGATATAAAAGACAAATAAGAAAAACAGACTGTTTACCCAAGTTGTATGTGTATAATATCCTATTGTGTTGGTGCACAGTTCTTTTATATTAGTAGGCGGGTCACTCACATCTAGCTGACATGCACAAAGGTAAATAACACTTAGCAGTAGCTTCGTAATCTGTCCAGAATAATGTCTTTATTTTTCTGAAACATTTGACATGTTATGCCACCCAGATAGAAAATAAAACACTGAGTGTAGAATACATGCATACTAACCATAAAAACAACCATATTGTAACACCAAAATATATTTTAAAAATTGGTCAAGGAAATTGAATTCAACATATGCTGTTATCATACAAGTATTTTTAATGAAATAACACTTCATATTTATATAGCACCTTTCTTCTAAAGAGCAAAACTATGGCTCACATAGTATTACTCATTCTCACACCATCCTTGACAGGTGAGTAAGTAGCAATATTTATACCAAGTTTTAATCACTGGAAAACCAAGAGAGTACAAACAAACCACACGCAGTGAGCCAGAGACTTAGAATTTTCCAGCTCTGAATGTCCAACTCCTTCTCCTCACTCTTTCCTGTGAAATCTTAAAAGCTAGTTTGAATACCAGTGGAGAAAATAAATAGAGGAACAGTTGATAAAACAGGTTTATATTACTAGGAGGCTAACAGTGGAACCTACACTGGAAACAGTTAGAAGTTAACAATGCCTGAACCTTGGTCATCTACTTGGACAGCTGTCTGCAGCCTAGGAAAAATTAAATATGTGCCAAAATATGTTTCAAGTTGCTATCAAGGCTTTCCTTAGTTACAGCAAGTGCAGTAAAGCCCATCTCCCAATCAGCTGTCACAGAATGTGCAGGTGGTCACCAGCAAATGAGTTAAAATATGACATAAATACATCTGACTAGCACAGGAATTCTTGCATAAAACATAGCTTCAATAAGACAGAGGATTTGGAATGATGCATTCCTGATTTTTTAAAGCTCTTTAAAAACTTATTCAAAGGACTAAAAAAAGTCTCTTTTAAAGATAAATGTAAATTATAGGCATAGTTGGAACTAAAAGTGTGCTTTAAGTAAGTTTCTTTAAGTAAGAAAATTATCAGCGGATGAATCTCTTAAGGGCAGGAATGTCTTTAATATACTTAATCTCCAGTTAACTCTCAGACATTCGAAGACATAGCATCCCCTTTTTTTTTCAGATAACATGCAATGTCTAAGGACCTTTATCACATATTTCCAGGTATTCAACCAATATCAGCAAACTTAGGGGAAATATCAGACATAAAGGGAACAGTGAAAATAGTCAGGGGTCAATTTCTGAGTCAGTGGTACAAGGGAAAAGTCACATTACCTTCTGACAACAAATTTCAATAATGTAGAAAAAACAGTCAATATTTATTCAGCACTTCCTGGACACTAGGATTGCTCTAGCACTAGGAACGTTACATGAATTATCTCACTTCATCATCACAGAACTCCTTTGAGATATCCCCATCTTGTATGTTTGGAGAGATTAAGAAACTCACCAAGGTCAGGCAGGGACTAGTCGTGTCTGACTCCGGACCCATTTACTGAAGCAGCTGGGCTTTCTTCTCGGGCTCCTCAATGAGCACAGCCAACTGGGTCTTACCTTTTGTTTCTTCCCATGCACTGAAGAAAAATAAAAAAGCCATCATTTTTATAACCTTAAAACCTTGAAATAAAAATCCATTAAAATCTTACTTATAGCAACATTTCCCAAAGCCTGATAGCAAAAAATTCAGTTTAAAAAGCACATATTTCCACAACTTTGATGGGTTTCGATCATGATTCCTATTTTGAGCTTTGGTTGGCTGCTTTCAAACCTATCACATTATATGATGCAGCTGCAAACACTGTTAAGGAATAAAAAAAGCAGCCAACTTCAAGGTTGTTGATGACTCCCTCTTCAACAGTCTAATTTATAAGAACTATAGTAAATTACAATGATACACCTTTAATTAATTAATTTAATTCATTAGTTAGTTAGTTAATTAATGCCCCTGGCAGATCAAGTTTTCTTATCCAGAGAGCTTCTTGGCCCACGAAGGAGAGGCAGAAGGAGTGACCCTTTGGAAGTCTCTGAACTTCACCATGGGTGGAGGCCCCCCTCCATGGGAGCACGTCCTCTGTGAGGCGACAAAGGAAATGAGGTCTTCCAAGAACGCCCTGTGCAGTCTGCCTACTGGCCTCCAATGAATCAGTTGAGAGAGAGATTCACTTTTATAATTAAGCAAATCACACCAGTCAGCTTTTGTTTCATTTCTCTTCTCACCTCTACCACTGGACAGATTTACTCTGACTCACTGCTAAGGCTTAGGACCTCCACCTCCCCAGGAACCAAAGCAAGAAAATGGGGCAGAGGTGAGGCGCATCTCCAGAGACAACATCCTTGGAAGGAAGGCTTTGCCCATTGCCACCTTGACGTCTCCAACCACTGGGCTGTTGTTATTTTACTACCACGCTCTCTATCAGCATTAAAGCAACTTTTCTGGCGCCTGGAGAAGCCTCAGGACAAAAGTTCATTGAATTATAAAAACACTGTCCCCAAACAGAATTAACCCAAGGCTTTGCACAGGATTCCCACACTGTTGGTTGGTTCTTGCCTTTGCATTGCCCTGGGCGCCACCCGCCCTGCGTTGGGTCCACGCTGGAATTCCTCCCCTGCCTGAACTATCCTGAGTGACCCTCTCATTCCTTTAATTTTGAAGGATGTAATACCTTTCTGCCAGAGTTATCCATGTCATAGGCTTACATTTAAGTCACCCATAATATTCTCCCGGGCATCCACAAACACACATTTTCCCTGCTTCTCTTCCTCCCAGCACAGAGACGAAAGCCATCTTCTTTCCCTTTCTCTGACCTCCTTTCTAATTTTCAAGCCTTTCATGGCATTTGTTCACTTGTTTAATCTTCCGATAAATGTTTGTTGAACAGCTTCTACCATGACCCTGGCACTAAGCATGGTGCCCGGAGACAAAGATGAAAAACACAAAGTCCTTCCTGCCATAAATAAGCGTATGCTCCTGTGAGAGAGACCAGTCACTGGGCCACTGGAGAACACTGTGGAAGGGCAGGAATACAGTTAGGACCAGGGCATTTGGTGACCCTCAAAGGAACCAACTTACCCAGCTGGGCATTCTGTCTCTTTCTCCTTATTCTTCAGGTTTCATGTGTTTCCAGAGCTCAGATTCACTAAAGTTTTTGAATATTTCCCTTTCTGTCAACCATCCCCAGAAACACAAGGTCAACTGGCCCAGCCCCAATCCAAATCATCATATTCCATCCCAGTTGGTAAGTCCTGGAAACCAAGACGCATCACCTTCCCATTATAAATACTCCCGCAAACATCAGAATATTTAAAGCTCCTATCATCAAACCCACTTTGGCCTATGTTTGAGCTTTCCTAATCCACATAGGATTTGGAGATGGTGAGTTATCGATACAGTATGATCTGATCTTTGTAAGGATGAAAAAAGAAAAATCCTCTGTTCATTTTAATTCTTTTAGTCCCTAATGTAATGTTCTGTATGCATCCTCTATGACTACCCGTTCTTTTACCTATTTGGCTTTAACTTGCATTGGCTAACTTCAGAAAAATCATCTTTTCTAAATTGGCTCTGAGACTAATTGAGGCAAAAAACATACGCAGTCCCTCAGCAGTTGTTTTAGCTACACTGTCAATTTTGAAATAAACAGCAGGGGTCACATACATGGGTTTTAAAAGCCTATTTATTTATCATATATTCAAAGCCCTTAATCAGTTTATAAGCATCACATTAACTTTCAGTTGTCATTCTTTTTCTCATCATGATTTCTTAACAAACCAAAATACCACTATGTTGATCCTTTTCTAGGAAGAAATGAACTTGAACGTGAAAGAAAGCTACAGAGAGACAGGGAACAAAAGTGTGGGATCTGTCCTTAGAACCATATTCCAGTGTTGCTTCACCACCAATTCATTCTGTGATTTGCCATAAATCATTTAAAATCTTTGAGCCTCAGCTCTCCTATCTCTTCAGTGGAAAAAAAAATCAGTTCTGCCTCACAGAGTGTTTTTGAGGAGGGGTGAGGCTCAGTCCTCCACAGAGCATTCCCCACCCCTCCCAGCCCTTCTCTCTGAAAGTCCCCCATCTCAGCTGTCCTCAGACCCCTCAGGTCTTCCGCTGCTCTGGCCTCTTCTAGCCCTCTGCTTCATGGCCTGCACCCATGGAGTTCCTACTGTTCCCATCCCAGACTCAGTCCTTCTTATTCACAGCCTCTGTCCAAGGCGTCTTGTACATGCTACTGACTTCAACCTTCAGTCGCCTCCAACCTCTAATTTGAATCTCAGACCTTTCTGTGCAAGGGTTTACACAATTACCTCCACTGGGGATATCTCACACTCAGCAGGTCTAAGCCAAGTTCAAATTATGTCTCAAATCTAGTTGTCCTATTTTCCTGTTTTCCATCTCAGTTAGAAGTACTAACATTCATCCAGCTATGTGAGCCAGAAACCAAGGGGAATTATCCTTGACCCCTCACCTACCCCCAGATATGACCATCAACCAGCCCTGTCCTTCCTGTCTTATAAAGAGCTCATAAATATGCCTTTAGACCTACATCTTCATTCTGTCACACTGGTCCAAGTTGCTGTCCTCTGTCTCCTGAGCCATCCCAGCCTAGTCATTCCTAGGCTACAGCTGGAGCACCTGTCCCAACATATAAAGATCATGGTGTTATTTTTTTGGGTCTGCCCATTCACGCCTCAGCACTGCTCTTTGGATGAGCAATAGAATTCTTCATGAGATATACACAGTCCCACATGGCCTGGCCCTGGCTACCTCACCAGTCTCCTCTCCCATTGCTTTCTCTCCACTAAACCCACCCCTTGCCTCCTCATCTTAGTCATCCATCAGAACTCAGTTCAAGTTCACTTCTTTAGAATGGTAATCTATGATGCCTTGAACTAGTTTAGACATTCCCATCTCATAACATGATTTCACTACACGGCGCTTACCCCAGTTTGCTGTTACATAATAGTGCGTTACCTCTCACCAATGTCAGTCCCATCCTAGAATGTATGACCCAGCAGGAGAGGAAACAGGGGTGTCTTTTTTATCCTTGAATTCCTGTGGGCAAGCCCAAATTCCTTGTATCTGTTGCATTATTAATGGGATTATTATTAAATGATGAATTACTTCTTAAATTATTATCAAGATGGGCAAGCAGGGTGGTTAAGAGCCCTGATTCCCGGAACAAACCATTTCTGGCTCTGCCACTTACTATTTGTGTGACACTGGTCAGGTTGCCACTGACCCCAACACTCCCTCTCCAAAGCTGAGTAGCGTCAGTAGGAAACAGTTAGCTTCTCAGCAACTAGCTCAATAAAGCCCAGTCTTTAGCCAAATAGCAAGAACACATTTTGTCTCTTTTTAAAAATGCCCTTAGTCAACATTATTAGTTCATTACAGAGGATAATATTTAAAAGAAGAAATGGTGGAGCCGCCGCCTGTTTGCGTTTTGCTAACAAATAACAACCCTAACAACACCTTCTCAGGACTATGTCAACTAACACCCATTTCCAGGACAGGTGTCTCCTTGAACAGAGGGTCCCTCCAGTTCCTTCCCTCTAGCTCCCAAGCTCTCCTGCAGCTGACAGGCTTCTCCCCGAGAGAGACACAGCCACGCTCCCCAGGCCCGTGCCCCACGCACAGAGAACAAGGCTGGGCCATGCCCTCTCCTGCAAGCAATCAGCACAGGCCCTCAAGCATGAGATTTAATTGCTTGTTCATTATTTTAGCTCACAGGGGCTACAAGGAAGCATGGCGTTTCAGAGCACACCATCCAAGAGAACCCTGGGAGCTGTCAAGATTAAAAAATAGCAACAGAAATGAGAAAGGAGACTGTCTTTCACCGAATGGCTTCAACGCCCCACGACTCGGCAAGAGGACCCCCGATCAAAATGCCTGGCAGCCCCTCGCTGTTGGTTCTGCCCTTTCCAATTCTATCTGAGTAGGGCAGAAAGTGTCACAAAGAGATGAGGATTCGAACACACAGCCCCAGAGTGAGCCCATGTCCCTCTTCTGCCTGATTGTGCGCCTACAGCGCCTGGGGAGTCAATAACTTCCCGTGGTTCCACAGCAAAGCCGAAGATGAAAAGAGACACATTGTCCTTTTGAAGACGCGGAAAGTAATAAGTGAGCAGGCTGAATCCTCTTCGGTTTAAAAGCCGGCGCGGGGCTGGCCGTTTGCTTTCAGGTGTCAAAATTGCCTTAAATCTTTAGCTTTGTAACCCCCCACTGCTGCAGGGACATAATGGGGCCAGGCTGACTCTCAAACAATTTGGAGATCATTTCTCTAAAAACTTTGTTGGAATTTAGCACAGACGTTTTTCTTAACATTTCTGTTTTAAAAATACTGGGTGTATTTTTTTTTTCAGATGTTTCTTAAGAGTTCAGGGTAGCCAAGCAATAGCTCACTTTAAAAAAAGGAAAAGAAAAATCGAACACCGTCCATCAGATCTCCTCCCCCACTTTATTTCCACCTTTGGAACAGATTTGACCTCGTCTCTCTAAAGGCAGAAAAGTTCAACAAAGGCGGGAGGACTATTTAAAGTGATGAGACAGATTCTGAATGAAGGATTATGCCTTTCATGAAGCCTGAAAGAAATACAGTGCTTGGGAAGTGGGTAAAAGTCAATAGCAGCCATTCTTCGCTTTGGATGAAACCTTGAAGGTGCACTTCACCCACTGATGTTAAAAGTAAAAAATAGAAACAAACAGAGATTAGTGACTCTTAGAGTTCCCTGACAAACAGTGCATTCACACGATGAAAGCTTACTGAATTCCAGAGCATCCCTGGCAAATTCCAGGCTCCGTGATGAGCCGGGAGCCCAGTACCTGCACTAGAACACGTGAGCCTAGGCGCTGGATGGCGGGGAAGAAGCCTCAGCCCACTCTCCCATCCCGAGAGAGAAGAAAAATCCTGGATGTGCAGATGCAAACAGCCATGAAAACTTGCTCTGTAGGAGAAAAGATGGGGAGGAGTTCCTCTAGAAAGAACCTCCAGAAAGCATGCTACAAAGACATCCCTGCTCCCTCCTCTCTTTCCACCTTTTTCCCACAACCACCTTTCCCTCTGAAGCACACCTACCACCCAGCTCCAGATTCCACTCTCTACCTGAGGCCTGACAAATGCATTTCCCAAAAGCAGGTAAAAAAAATTAGCAAGGATCTCAGACTCGGTCATGTCCAATTCATTCTTTCACACTAGAAAGACGCAGATGGGCCTGGCCTATCGGCCTGTCCTGTGCCTGTTGGACTGCGAACCACTTAAACATAAAGATATCATGTTCTCAACAGCATGAGTCCCCTCATACTTCAATCCAGTGCTGACAGGTGAATATTTACCGTAAAAAACCATCCCACAGCAACTGTGATTGCTGAACCTCGGGTGGGAGGAATGGTGGGGCACTAGGAAACGTCTAACCATCCTCATCTCCAGCTACTCAGGGGTCTTAGCTACATTCTGTTGTTACCCTTGGGGTGCCCTGAGCCTTTGCTCCCATAGCCCATCCAGGCTGCAATCATTTTATGAGCAGACCCAGTCACTATGTTGCTGTCTGCCTTGTCTGCACTGCTTCAGAAGTCAGGCTTGCCAGAGAGAGCAATTTCTTAATGGAAATAAATTTATCAGTTTGGGCCACAAGCCCGAATCTTTGAGACAGTGTGACTCAGATAGCTCAGCACTCAGAGAATTAAGGTTGCCTGTCCCTTGTCTTTATGTGAGTTTCCTACTCACTTAAGGATGAGAGAATTAAATGACTGGCACCATCTCATTCATCATCTGTATGGTATTTATAAGCACCTACTATGTGCAAAAGGTAGCGGGAAGTATTAAGATTAAATGTTCAAAAAGATCCAAGGCAGTTAGTTAGTTTGAAGATCTTAGAATCATGAGTTAGAAAATATTTTGAAGGTTTTATGGAATCCAAGTGCTTTACTTCACAGCCAAGGAAATAAGTAAGTCCCACTCTGTTCCCTAACCCCTCTAGTGAATGGCAGAGGGAATTCCCAAGCCCAGGTATTCTAGCTAAAATAAGGCTTGTCCTTTTTCATGCTGCAGGCAGCACCAGGGCCCAGATACTTTGGGTGGCAAAGCTGGTGCTGTGGTTGTTGACCACAAGGACACACCACTGGCTTAGTGCCAGCCCACAGTTGGGGGGGGGGGTGTACACAACACTTAACACTCACCACCCTGTGCGTGGCACTAATTATTCTAAATCTAAGCTGGAGAAAGCTGGGTGCAGAGTGGGGTTAAGTAACCTGCTCAAAGTTAACTGACAAGAGCAGAGGATCAAGGATCCCACCTCCAGTCCACTCTCTGCCCCCCACATGTCCATGGCCTTGATCTCCACCTCCTTTCCTCATTCCCTTTGTTTCATCTCCACGTGTTTCCTGCACCTGGTTTGTACGGAATGATGGAGTCATCTAATTTTTGAGATAGAAACGTTCTTACAGACCACGTAGTCCAGACCTCTCATTGCACAGCTAAGGGAACTGGCCCAGCAACTTACCTATCACCGTGTCCCTAGCATTGTGCAGGCTCTGGAGAGGGCATATTGAGGGAAAAATAGGTGAGCTCCTTTCCCTCTGCTGACACCAGCCCATCCATGACTTGGTTCAGCGTGGGCATCACCCAGATTTCCCCACGTCTCCACAGCCAGTGGGCATTAATGGGGTCACATCATCAATAAAAATAAATACATAAATACATGGATGAGACATACATGCATATTTATCTGGGTTTGGGTCACACCTGTTAATGAATCTCCCACCTCTACCAAAGTCCACACCTACTTACTCTAGAGCCTCACTGTGTACACCACCACCTACCTCCTCGGTGCTCAGGAGACCAGATGTCACTGGATGGTAGCCTTCCATCGGGCCCCAGCTGCTCAGAGACTTCCTAGCACTCTGCCACCATAGGGAGGGCTCTGTGCCCTGACTCTTGGCCTGTAGCCACACCGTCTGAAGTGGAAGTCCCTGGTCTTCAAGGAACCAAGGTAACGCAGGGATCTGTGCTGGGGAAGACCTCTTCTTCCACCTCCAGGAGCCATTGATTTATCAGGCATGAACACTGTTTGCGTATTTGTGCATCATAAAGTCTCATAAAAACAGTTCTTTAAACTCCAGTCTGAAAAATGACAAATCCATTGGACTACAATGGGGACCAGTTGCAGAGACAGACATCCCCTCATCCCCCTCCCTCTCAACCCCAGGTTTTCTTAGCTAAACTAGATTGCAGAAAATCAACTGCACTGATGCTTCCACCAAGCCATGGTCAGGTCTGGAAAGACCTAAAGCCAGGTTAGGGGTTGGCTAGAATCCCCGCTACATAGAGATCACTATACCTAATTTAACTTGTCTTCAACTTTATAAATTATGCAACAGGAATAAGAGCATAGTTCAACAAAACTTTTCCCAGAGTGTCCTAGCTGTTTTCACTGTCCTGGAAATCACAGGTAAAGCAGCATGGCACGTGAACAAGTACACTTAATGTTGTTTTTCTTTAAGGGAGGCCAGATCATCTAATTGCATGATAAGGAGCATATTGTAGGAACAAAACAACTCCTTGTTTCTTTGCGTGTGTCAATTCATTCATGTATCTATGAGAGAGAGGTAGGTCAAACCTAGGTAAGCTATGATTATTGAAATGGAGCATAAAATTGAGCTTTGGATTTCCTAAAGCCAACATAAAATGTAAAATAGATGAATTGTATAGTCTTAACTGCTATCTATCTAATAGAGTTATTTAGTATCTCATCTAATACCCAGAAGTCTACCATTACATTAGAAAATTGTCACTCTTTATGGAAAGGAAATAAAGCACCCAGAGAACAAGGTATTTGGGGGTATCACCTGGGTGGTCCCCACCACACTCCCCAAAACAGTTTTACGTAAGAGGCAGAAACAGCCTTCACCTGATTTCTCCTTAAACAAAACACACAAAATATCTGGATATAGTGGTCATTCTAAGGAGGTCCTTTAACAAAAACCCACTTCTCTGAACACAAGTAGCCCAGCTTCTCAGATGGACCACACAGCTGGTACAAAGTATTCCTAAACTGTAATTCTAGTTCACAGTCTCACATGGGCTCTGGAGCCAGAGCGGCCAGTACTTGAATCCCAATTTGCTATCTACACAAATTTACATGAGACACTTGGTAGCATGGAACCTCAGCTTCTTCACCTGTAAAGTGGGAACATTAATAGCTGTTATGCATGGTTCTATTTTTCTAAAAAGAAAAGTTATTTAACTGTCCAAAACAATGTATGCTTTATCTGTGGGCATAGAACTCCCTGTTTTATTGCATGCATCATTTTATTTACACGGCTGTGCAAGAGAAATAGGTGCACCAAAATGAAAGGTACAACGTGTAAGTCATCTTACCACAATCCACAGCCTTAGTAGACCCTCAGTAAACAAGAGCTGGTAGTAAGGCTCTGAGGAGACTGGATTCACGGCCCACCTCGAAGAATGCGCAGAAGTGGGTTGGTAAACAGAGAGGGAGGATATCGTGGGACGAGGGAACTGCATGAGAATCAGCATAGGTGGAGAATTAAGCACATGAGACGGGAGAGAAACTCAGGAGAAAGGCTGAATGGTAAGAAGGATTCATTGGGGAACAGTGACAAGCAAGACTGGATAAAGATTCAACCCCAGGATCCACGCCGAGGAACTAATGCAAAGCAGCCATCATAGGGCTAAAGCAGGGAGTAGTTCAGTGACATCAGAGTTGTGAAAGCTTAGGGGATGGAGCATGGAGAACCTTGAGAGGTGTTGTCTCTGATACCTGGGGGTGGGAGATGAACAGAATTCTGAACACTCCCAGCACGTACAGCTCAGCTCACACTTCCCACCATAATTGGATTTCACGGGAATGCCCACTTGCCCCATTACTGGCCAGAGCCGTTCCGAGACTCAAGGGATCTGTAGGCATGGATTCCATAAGGATTCTAGTCACTCACCTTCCACTGATTTTTAGCTTAAAACACAGTAGAAAATTATTGACATGATTTCCTTGAAAACCCTTGCCTGCCTGCACACGTCTGTGTCAATAATTGTCATGTTGGCAATTGGAAATGGGCCTTTGGCAGCGCGCCTGGGAATGTCAAATAGTCTCCATTAGGTTTGAAAGCTCCGAGTTTCAGTAATGGGCTGATACTCTACCTGATATGATTGTACAAAATTACATAATTGATTTCTGGGACACTGCACCACACAAATTTTATAGGTTTCTTTTATTTTGTGCCTCCAAAGGCAAGGGCGCCTTCGTTCATTTTCCTCAGTAAGAGGATTTCAAGTCTTGCTCCTGGCTGGTCCAGATTAAACTCAGGTATTTTGTAAGGCTCTACACCCATTTTCCCAGCTATTTTACACATCAAAGCTGTGATTTTTTTCCATGGGCTTCGAGGAGCTGGTAACTAAAAAGTAACCCTCAGAGTGTTAAGTCCCACCAACCGTACGTAGGCGCAGAACATAGATCATTCCCAGAGCAGGGAAAGTCGCAAACACTTCTGAACCATGGCAGTATTTTTATGGGGCTCTTTTCTTCCAGCTTTATGATTGTTACAAACATAGTATTTGTTACATATTTTAGAGCATTTGGGGTAAGTGCAGGCATTCTCTTTCTTGAAGAGCTAGTTATTTCTAACCTCAAGAAAGCCTGAGGTCAGGGAACAATGACAAGGTAGGAAAGAACAGGCTTCTGTGCCATCTACTCTCTCTGCAGCAATGGCTGCATGGACCAATGGGGCCCCATCCGGGCATGACTGCACTGCTGGGGCCAGAGCAGGGAGGGAAAGCTGGACTGGCCTCATTCAGTGACCCCAGGTCCTTGTCCCTAATACTGAAACTATGGCTGTGACAAATCCAGTGCTTAGAGGGAAGAAGGAATAGGGGACGTGAGGTGGGATAGGTGCTGGGGGCACTGTGAGTGGATTTTGAAAGTCATATCTTATAGGGAGAGAAAAATAATATTATGAAATTCAAAAGGCATGTAATGAGAATGACAATATTCTTAAATGATGAAGCAAGGCAAGAGAAACTGAATTCTAACAGAAACCCTCAGAAAAAAAATTATTTCGTTTGTTTGGTGAAATAATTAGGCTCACAAGCAGAAAGTAAACTGAGTCCCAACTAACGCATGTTCCAGTCCCCTGATATTCAGACAGGATTTTCAGACTGAAGGGCTTAAGAAATGTCTTTCTTCTCCTGGAAAAATGCTTTTTTATTTCAGATAGAACTTTTCAAAAGATTAATAAAAAGTAAGTTGCAGTCAACAGACAATCCCCAAAATATTTCCACATAAGAAAAGTGACAACCTGAATAGCACAGCACCGTCAGGACCAGATGTCGCACTTTGCTGCGGAACCTGCCCCCCCCTCCCCACCCCCACCCCGGCACCCGGAGGCTCCTGCCGAGGATGGAACGCAAGCTTGATTCTGGTGATCAGGGGGATCTTGATGTAATCATCTCAAAAACTCCATAACAGACGCGGTTTTATTGTTGGATACGGTAACACTCTTGAAGTATCACATTATTTCTTAAAGGAAAATCAATTGAAATTAGTATGTTTTTGAAATGTTTGCAACTTCCTCAGAAATGCCTGGGACATAGGCTGCGCTGGTGTAAAATGAATGCTTATTTGTGTTTCAAGCTCCCTCATCACTCAGTGCTTATTTGAGTCAATATGAACAAACTGACTCTTCTAGACACTGTGGGGAGGACAGGAAGGGCCCACGAATTAAACATTCAGAACAGTCGCCACCCACGTGAGCAGACAAACAAATATCCTAAAACCCAAAGTCCGCCCGTTTGTTGTCAAAGGCAAGTGACACCTTCCCAGACCTCTCTAGAGACTTCAAAGAGTTAAAACAGAGAAATAAAAACTTCCAGAGACAAACTATAGAAATGACCCCTGACAGTGGCTCTTCGCGGGAGAACGAGCCGTCAGTAATCTCTGTTTGACCCGGTTTCATTAACTTTAGGAAGGAAACTCCCCTGGAGAGGCCAGTGCAGAAGTGGTTTTTCAGTCTGGCTTTGGGGTGACGGGTCTTTTCGCGACACATTTACCTGGGATGACCACGTGGGAGTTTTGTTCTCAGCTACTTTTACTTTCTTAGGCAGGTGTCTGGAATTCCAGCATAGCTTTGACATCGGAATCTCTGTGGCAACCAGTGGTCCTGGTTGTCCTGGGTGGTCCTGCTCGACTATCTGCAGCTCTTTCATTCCAAGCACAAAACAGCCCTAATGTGCTGACCTGCCAGTGGAGTGCAGGGGAAGGGGGCCTATGACTGGCTCAGGTCACTGTGGTCTCACCTCCAGCCGGAGCATTCCCTTTTCAACAAGATGTCATGTTCCCTTAGGTGACTGACTTTTCGGCCTGGATCCTGGGCAGAGAACAGCATCGAACAGAGCTTCCCACTGACCTTGAGCTACGGTCCACTGAGATTCCAGCATTCTTTGTTACTGCAGCACGACTAAGCCTATTCCAATCTACACTCCCTTTTATCTTCACCTTTGAATCCCCTATCCAAAGGGCACTGAGAAGGAGGAGGAGAAATGAAAAGCCTTTAGCATCTTTAGCATGCCACCCCTGGATTTGGGGGTCTTGCGAGGAGGGAGATTTTTGTTTCATAAGAAAAGAAATGACTTCTCAGATCTAGAGCTTACGCTCTATGCCCATGACCCTTCAAGGCAAAGAAAATTTTTTTTCTCTTTCTCAGAGTGGTGAATTCTCTCCAGCTACCTGCAGTGCTCCTAAGCAGATGCCTCAGGCCAGATGAGGTGAATCAACAGACAGGGCTAGAAAGGAGACGCTTTCAGGGACCTGCAAGGCCAGAGCCAGGTGCAGCAGGCCAGTTCCCCCCGCTTTCTCCCATTCACCTGCTGGGCTGATTTTCCTCACTTTGGAGGGATGTGTAGGGCTGGACACTGGAGCCCCCTCTTTGCTTTACAGTCCTCCAACTTCCTTCCATCTTCTTCTGTCTTCTGACTCGCTGTGGAGACTTTCATCAGACATGATCTTCCTCAGGTGCCCCTGCTCCTTCAGTCTTTTGAAACCCTTCAGCCACCCTGTGCCAGGTGTGGCTTTCTCACATCCTGATGGGAGAAGGTTCCAATTCAGCACAACCAATTGCCGTCCCCCTCCCCGGCATGTGCACTTCCAAACGATCTCACTCATCACACCCCATATAAGCAGGTTTGAAACCACTGTTGTATAGATCCCTTTCCTCTTAGGTCATCGGGTAAACAAACAACCAATAGTAATTATAATTATATCCAGTGTCTGTAATAACAATGATAATAACTATCACTATTATCATCATTATTATTGAGCACATACAAGCAATTTCTGAACCTTAACTCATTTAACACTCATAGCAATCCTATGAACTAAGTTCTGATAGTCTTCACTTTTAATAAATGTATCCCAACTCACACAGAAGCGAGTGGCAAAACAGGAACTAGAACCCAAATCCACCAAACTCTAAAGGTCTTCTTTCCACAAACAGAATTCAAAGCCCTCACTTCAAGCTAAATTTCCCTGTTGCTGTAGAAACACAGCCACACCCAGGAGAGGGACTCACACCGTGGAAGTTGGCCCAAGATTCGCCAGCCTTACTGCCGAGGAGCACCCGGGAAGACCACACTGCCTGGCCTGTCTTCAACATGGAGTGTGGGGCAGGGGGAGCTGGGAGACAGGTGCTGGCTGTGGAATGCGGGCCCCTTCCGGGCCTGGCCAGAAAACCTCTTGCAGGCTGACCACACCACCTGTTTTCTTCCACAGCTGTGGAGGTCACATGTTTAAGATGGCAGCAACAATGGTTAAATGCAGCGAGATTGCTGAGCCATCTCTTAGAGAAGAGCTTCAGAAGAGTGCCCAGCATGCAGGAAACAGCTGCAGGAGCAAGAAATACACCTGGGTTTTGTCAATCCACCGAGATCTGTAGGCTGCCCTTTCAGCAACTAGTGTTCCTCGTTCTGATGAACAAGTTCTCTTGTGGTAATAACATGGAAACACCCATGAATGAGTTCCAGTTCCATTTCTCAGATTCCACATGAACATTCCACATCTCATCCTCACCAAGTACATGTTTAGCAACCACTGAGCCAAGACTCGAAGTTAACTAATCTCAACCAACAACAATCCAACAGAAACTCTCCTGCAGGGTCCTCACCCCCTGATAAACTGTTTCTTCCAGACTATTTCTAAGATAACCAGCTTATTCATGTCATTCCATCCTACCTGACTAGCTTGAGCTCTATCTTAGAAAATGACTTCAGAAAGCACCCCCTTTTGAAAGTCTCCTAAAACCACCACGCATGTGAGTGTGGAGAGGCATGCCCATGTATTCCAACTGCTCACAAGATACAGAATTGAAGATGCCATTCCAATTATCAGAAACAACCCACACTGGGGCGGTTTTAATCAGTGCTTCAAGATGCACCTGGAAATAATTAACTCTCCCAGGTAACAACAGTGAGACTATAGAAAGTGTCCCTGAACTATTGCAAATGTCACATTCATGTCATACATCTGAGGTTCTCAGGTGTCCCGTAAGAGCAAGAAGGCCCAGCAGCACATTCCAAAAGCAAGTGAGTGACCCTCTGCTGGTCTTTCCTTTCCAGTGTTCATTGTACCAACTCTGACCACCACAGCATGGCGGGCACTGGGACTGAAACTCATGCTGGATGACAGCTGAGGACATACCATCCGCATGAGCTAAATCTGTCAGACAGAGGTTCTGTCATATTTTTAAAGAAAGTTTGGCAAAATGCACAACTGGACTGTGACAGCTCTATGACAGATCTATCAAATAAAGAAGATAACAATGGAAACTCTCCATTGGCTTATGGTGCAAAAATTAGCAATGGGCTGAGTGACCTGAAAACTCAATTCACCTTTTAACATTCTCATGTTTTTTAAGAGATTAAGTGAATATTTAGATTAATTTTTTGTCTTATAGTAAGCTACCAGAAACAGGGGGAACCTCCTTCTGATAAGAGTATTTGAAAATAAAGATTGCCATTTTTAACCTGAATTTATTGTACATGCCGCCATACGTCCAAAACTAGGGTGACAAAAACATATGTATATACAAATGGCCTGGGTCCAGTGGTGGTGCTTCATCCCAGGAAATTTTTAAGACAGGCAACAGGTTTGCTATATATACAGCCTTTCCTTAGTTAAAAGACGTGCCTTTGGCTAAAAGCAGTGTTGCTCAGGTGTGGTCCTACAATGCTGTCAAAGAGAACCACCCGGGATATTAGAGGAACATCGGGCTCCTCAGCCTCACCCTCAGGATGGATGTCTCGGGCCTTCGAATACAGTATTTTCACAATCACCGGGTGGTTCTGACAATGCTTCGTACAGGCAGATCGGGTGTCAGAGATGAGGTGGGACAGGTATATTGCAGCCCAAACAGAGCATATTTTTCTGCAAGAGAACTCAGAGAAATTAAACTCCGACAGAACTGATTGTTTTAAGTTGAGATAGTAAAGATCAGAATAAATAAGCAGTATTGAATATGTCTATCTAAATAAAATAAGCAATAGATGAAAGGGTAATTATGAGAAAATCATTCTGCCTCCAATAGGTATAAATTTAATGTTTAACTTTCTTATTCTACTAAATAGGAATGAGGATCTTAAAATTTATATAGATGATAACTAGCTAGACAGACAGATAGCTATTACAGTCCCCACTGTGATTAGCAAACAGTTGAAGAAAATAACTTTACTCTATATGTTCTCCTCACTGCTAGTTTCCTTCTGTTTTTAACAACAAAGGCCCCATACCAATCAAAAGGGAAAGGTTTTGAAGTAGCTATTAGAGAGACAGTTTTCCCCAAAAACAGCCAGCACAATTCATCCTTCAGGTATTAAAACCTCTCAGTGGGAAGTTAACTTCCGAGAGCTTCTCGGTCCAGATTTAATATCACACCTTTCCATTTATAGCGTGGTGTCCTGATCTGCCGCTGCATTCAAGTCCGCGGCAGCCCCCGGTCCCTCCATCACTGTTCGGTGCCAAGTGCCGTTGAAAATAGATATCACTTGAGCAATGAAAAATGTATTTTCTCTTTTTTTCAGTATACTAAATCATTTATTTTTACCACCAGTGATTCTTTCAGCAAATGCTTTTTTTTTTTCTCTGAACTATCTTAAGACCTCTTCCAACCTTAAACGCCATGATTGTGAAGCCAAGGTTTCTTTAGGACAATTATTTTTGCCTAAAGAAAAAGTTTATTCTATCTCCACTCCAAAATTGATCGCCAAACTTAAATATGTCTGTTTTTGTGCAAAATTGTGTTTGGCATAGGACAAAGCTAACCATGTTGTCAAAGGAAAAAGATGAGATAGTCCACACTTGTTAGAACCCAGGGGAGCTTCAGGAATTTGAACAAGAGTATAAGAGAAAGGCAGAAACCCACAAATGAAGATACTGTAAGAATCTCAGTTATCTATTCACAGACCAGACCTCAGCTGCTCAGCATAGCTCACGATGACGACTGTTGCAATGCCAAACTGCCTCTATGACATTCTAAGGTTCAGTTGAGAGAAACACGTAGACAACATTCATATGGAAATGAGCGTACAGTGACCCTGTATAGCGAGTGACCGTATCGCCCCGCTGTGAGCACACAAGGGCAGGCACACCTTGCGTGGCTTTTCTTGTAATCCCAGCACCTTGCACACTCCTTGACTTTTGCAAGTATGCATGAATACATAAATAAATAAAGTTATTTTGAAAGAATAGAACACGAAAAATCAATAAACATAAAATGGGCTTCCCTAACACTATCAGAAGAAATCCCAAGGCATAATGTATCTTCACATTGCCTTACCAAATTATTTCTGAAATATCTTCCAAAACCTTCCCTGCCCTGCCCCCCTGCCCTGCTCACCTGCATCTGAACCACCATCAGCCCTTGCCTAGACCACTGCACGAACCTTTTAAAGGGTCTGCCTGCATTGACCCGAGCCCACCTTCAATCTTCTGTTCATGTTTCCACCACAGTCATCTTTTTAGAATACAAATCTGATCTTCACACACACACACACACACACACACACACACACACACCCCATAAAGCAGATGAAACCATTTCAGTGGATTCTCATTGGTCTTAGAATCAAGCCCAACATTTTTTAAAAATATATTTTATTGATTAGGCTATTACAGTTGTCCCATTTTCTCCCTTTCACTCCCCTCCACCCCAAACACCCTCTCCTACCCACATTCTCCCCCTTTAGTTCATGTCCATGTGTCACAAGTTCTTTGGCTTCTACATTTCCCATACTATTCTTGCCCTCCCCCTATTTTCTACCTACAATCTATGCTACTTATTCTCTGTACCTTTTCCCCCTCTCTCCTCCTCTGATTGCCCTGTTGCTAACCCTCCATGTGATCTCCATTTCTGTGTTTCTGTTCCTGTTCTAGTTGTTTGCTTAGTTTGTTTTTGTTTTTGTCAAGCCCAAAATTTTTGACAGAGCTACCGAGACCTTCATGGTTGGGCTCCTGTCCACCTCCACATGACTGTCCCATAACATGCACGGGCCACTCAGGCCGCTCCCAGCTTCTTTAACATGCCATTCTCCCTCTGCCACAGAGCTGGGTACCCACTGTGCCTCTTCCTTCAATGCTTCTCTGTCACCACCCTTTTTACCTTCCCCTCTTTTTGTAATCACAAATCTCCTTCCAGATCTCAGCTCAGGTACATCTTCCTCAAGGAAGCCTTTGTCACCACCCATGTCTAGACTTCATTCTCTCAAATCAGTGTGGACCTCTTTCCTTGCAGCACTTAGGATAGTCACTATTTTATGTTCATTTATGTGGGTTAAAACCTATCTTCTTTACTACACTGAATGCTCTATGAAGGCAAGGATCATGCCTTTGACTTTTACTTACCAATGTCTCCCCATCATGGAGTAAAGTGCTTTGTATTACAGTAGGTTCTCAATATTTGTTAAGTCCATAAATCAATAGGGAACCAATGATTTGCGGGTACTCTATAATCTGCCGGTTCCATACTCTGAGCTCCAAGTGTGTTGTGGTTGTTGTTTTTAAACCATAGAAGGTTCATAAACAACGTGATATATGGTGAGGGATGTTCACTAGGTTTATTATGGTGATGGGTTCACAATGTATACAAATATCAAACTCTTGTCAAACTGAAACACACTTCAGTGATTTCACCAAGTTAGTAATGATCTTGAGAAAGTCAGACCCAGACATTTGCTAGAAACAGAAATCCAAAGCATTCCCTAGGAAAAAAAATGGGTCAGATTAAAAATCTTCCAATAACTACATCCATAATATTTTTAGGTCCTTGGGAAGCTTCTTGAGTATTTAGACTAAAGCATAGGCTGGTTTCAGAAGAGCTACCAAGGAATATGATTTCATAAAGTTTAGAAACACAAACTATGGAATTACAAGACATATTATTTTAATAAAATGTTCTTTCTAAGTCTCATGAACCCAACCACATAATATCTACCAGAATATTTGGATTAGTTAGCAAGTAGCTCTGCAAACTTTTTTAACTTCTGGAAATCTACAAAATATTTCATAAATATTTAATATATAATAAAAATTAACATGTATATAGAGAAAATTGGGGAATTTGGTCTATACATCTTTGTAAGGTGGATGTAAGTTGATGTGACTATTATTGAATTGCATAAATGAGAATCTAGTGGCTGCCAGAGGTGGGGCTTAGGGAGTGGGCACAATGGGTACAAACTTCCAGGTATAAAGCAAATAAGCCCCGGGAATGGAATATACAGCGTGGTGAATGTAGTTAATAATACTTTCTTGCCTATTAGAAAGTTTCTGAGACAGTAAATCTTAAAAGTTCCCATCCTAAGAAAAAAATTTGGAATGATCTATGGTGATGGATGTTCACCAGATTTATTGTGATCAGTTCACAATGTATACAAATATCAAATCATGACACTGTGTACCTGAAACCAATATGATGTTATATGTCCATTATACCTCAATTTCGAAAAAGAGTAAAGGAAAATCTAAGGTTCAGTGATCTAGTTACTAAGTGGCCTAAATATGATTCAAAACGGCCTCAATGTGCCATAACCACCACTTCCTCCCTTTAAGAAAGAAAGAAAAATTTGTGCTGATCAGCTTGTGCCATATGGTACAGAAAGTATTTTAGGTCTGGTCTAAAACATACAAAAGTGATCAAGTTCACACTACCCAGGCCTTTCCATGTATAAATTTCAGAAATTTTGTGGCGAACACACTCCTTAGCAGAGTTCAGGATTGCATTCCGCACTGAGACAAAGATGGCACGTCTTCTGAGTTCCGAGCACGCTCCTCGCTGTTTGTTCTGCTCACACAGAGGTCTGCTCTAAAACTTGTTTCTGCTTCATTCGAAAAGCAATTCCACTACCAATCCAAGGTTAGCTACATTAATCTAATGTCAACTCCGTTCCTGTTAATTATTTTATGGTGGTTATATTTTAACAGAAGGGGTAGAAAGATCCCTCGTGTCATTTGATAGCCCACCAAGAATTATATTGAAATAGCTACATTGATTTCCAGATCTCAGCAAGCAACTAGGACATAATTAAACTTTTATCTCTGCAAATTTTGCTGTCTTTTTTTTTTAACCTGGTTACCTATTGTTCGGGAGACTAATCATATTTTGCTTCTCAGGTGGGCCTAAAATTTCATTCAATGCTTAAGAAATAAATTAAAATGAAAGGCATGTAATATCTGAACATTTCTCAAATAAGAATTTCCACTGGCATATTTTCTCTAGTTTCAATTTTTTCCCTGTTTCTTATTTGACTTTAATAAAGCTATACTCTATTGAAGTTAAATAAAAGCATCCCTCTGAGCACTCGGAGTTAAATTAAAATAGCTATAAATCTGAAGAAGCAGCCATTTAAAGATTCTACTTGACCTACCTTCGCAGAAATAACCTGGAGCCCTGGAAAACGGAGGCTCTGCAGAGCCCCGTGCTGTGACACTGGCCCCGGGGCCCAGGCCCCTTCCCCGCACGGCCCACCTGTCCGAGCACCCTGCTCTCTCCTCACCCTATGCAACAGGCCTTCACCTTGATGAGAAGGAAACTTTCTCCAGGTTTCTGGGAAATTTTTCTTCCACTAAAAAAAAATTGTAGCAAGTAAAGGAGAAGGAAGGCAAACTAGGAAGAAAAAAAAAAAAACACCAGGCTCAAAATACACTTAATACTATTCCCCTTAATTATCTGTGTCACAGTAGACAGCCAGATTGGGCTCCGCGCCTCAGTTTTCTCACCTGGAAATCTGAGAACTAGATACAATCCCAGAGGCAGGGCTCAGGGGACAAAAGTAAGGCACTCACTGCCTGTACAAGATGCACAGGGGCTCCCCGAAAATTAACATTTATGCAAAAAAATCTGTGATAAACAAAATATAAAATGTTCAAATAAAGACAGGCTGAGTATTTCCGCCTGTCCTTTGTTCCCGGCACAACTCTCCTACTGACCCTGGGTTAGATCATCCTTACACCCCATCTCCCTCTCACAGTATCTGCCTAGGGTTCTGGGCTCCAACGGCAGCCTGGACACAGCAGTCGCCCAGTCCCAGCTAACCCTGAGCAGGGAGGGTCGGCCCAGTACAGCCCCAGAGGAGCATTTTCAGGGCGGCGGTGAGTGACTGGCACCTCCTTTTCATTCTCCTCCCCTTGCCTCAGGGAGACAATGACTTCCTGTGGCTTCACTTCATGCCTCTGCATGATATCGAGATGGAAATCACAATCTCATTTCCCTAAGAGCTTCGGGAGAACACAGATGTCCGGTGAGCCACCTCAGGTGCCCCCTGTACCCTGACCTGCACTGACTAGATTCAACTGCATGTCAGCCTGAAGATTGGACTACTTTCCAAAATTCTGGAAGGCTGTCCCTTCCCTTCACTGTGTTTCCCTGCCCTTCATGCCTCAGCTCTTGGGGACAGGGGACATGGTATAGGAGAGACAATGAAGCAAAGGCCATCCTTGACTTGAAGGCAAATCTTCCCATCCCCCACAGGAGTAGGGCGCAAAATGCCAGAGTAGGGACCACTGTGATGTGACTCATAGCAACTGCATGGAGATCCCCAACCCCCCGGTTGCCGGGAGGTAGAGAGAAGTCTCAGGCCACCCCTAACCCTGGCAGGGAACAGAAATATGACCCCTGAGCTTTTGGAAGTACAATACAATCGGGTCTTGCAACTGCAAATGCCGAGTTCTCTGCAAAGACAAGCAAGCTGCATCTCCTTCCTAAGGGAGTTGTGGCCTCCACTCCCCTTCTCCCCCAGGGGCTCTCCCTAACACCCTGTGCACACAGCACAGCTGGAGATGGGGGCTCGTGACCACCGGTGATGTGCGGGAGGATGGCCTGGCTGAGGAAGGAATGCAACAGCCTTATCCAGGATGCCGAGGTCCTGTGGGGCCCCCTCGCACTCCACCGTGCTCCCGCGAAGGCGACCTTCATAAATCTAATGATGTAGCCTTTTTCTGAAACTGCAGTTACTTAGATAATTTGATCTGCTCCCTCGGTTGCTCCAGTATTGCCTGGTGCCTTGTGATTTATAAGGGCCTCGATATTCTTCTTTCATATTTAAAAACCCTTATGCAAATTCTGCCGGCACACAGCAAACTAAAGTTCTTGCATTAATGCTCTGTATTATTCACATACAAAAATTCCATTTAAATCTCATTAAGCTTGTGATATAAATCCAAACAAACTGGAAAATGCCCCGTTAAGGTGGAAAAGTGACATATGTCTTCCAGTCCCCTGGCAGACCCAGGCAGAATGGAACAAATGATACAGAGGTGCCCCCCATTTGGGACCATCTACCAATGGACACATATGTTAGTTTTCCGCCTTTAACCGTTCACGGCCTTTCTGCTTTTATCTCAATAGCATTTAAATGAAGTATTTGTCAGCAACTATTTCTGGTAATGTGACGTATGAGATTCAGTGCGGCTGCGAGCCGGGTTTCTGGAAACGTGGCGGTACCCTGGGAAAATCAAAAAGGGTCTGTCTGCTAATGGCATTTTTTGATTTCCCTCGAGGCATTTCTTGGGGTTCACGATATAATTTATCTGTCATGTAGTATTAACAATATACCTTTCAGGGACGAAAAGATTAGTGGGGCCCCCGAGCTGCCTGTCTCAACTTGCCAAACATCGAACGTCCTTCATGTCATCATGTCTCATCTCTAATCCACTTTTGCCTTTAAAACAATTATAGTAATATCTGCTGCGGGTCACAGAGGCTTTGCAACAGGACTCTGCGCTCTTTAGGGCCATCGCTAATGGCCAACTATTCTAAAATTTAATTCCTAGACGTGTTTAGTTTAGAGATTTGGGGAGTTGGGGTGGGTCCGCTTCAGCTTTTTGCAGTTGCAAATCTGAGTTTACCTTCCCTTTTGATGTGAATAAGCGCAAATTCGGACTAGTACTTTGAATGACACTATTACAAGATCATAATCATTTACATGTTTTCCTCAAAAAATTGATTTTGGCATAGCTTTCAGTAGCTGCTGATACTCTCTCACAAAGCTTAATAAAAGTATCAAAAAAGATATGAAAGCCACTGCTTGTTGAAAGTAAAATGAAGTCTCGAGCCAATGTTCACCGCTCTCCATCCGCTCTTGTCGAACCTTCAGAGACGCCACCAGGAAAGAAAACACGTCTGCTCCCAGCCCCCTGGGGCCTAGCTCTGTTCTCTGGGTTGTCAAGAGCAACAGGCATAAATGGTTCCCTAGCCCTATCCATTTTAGAGAAAGAGGAAGAGAATGAGAGAGACATATAGAGGTAAATATAGGCAAAAAAAAAAAAAAAAACAACAGGCTAATGCACCTACTTCCTGGGAGGCATTTCCCTCCGTCACCCACAGAGCTCCTGCTCCTACTTCACATCTCAATCCAGGCAACCGCATCCCCAGAGCAGCCTCTCCCCACTCCTCCCACCTTACGCTAGGTGGCGCTCTCTTGTGACACGACGTACAGCATGGTGCACGTGTTACAGTGCTTCTCGGTTTATCATTGTGAAGGCACAACAGTGAGGTGGGTAGCCTCGTGACCTCTGCAGCCACCCAACCCGGGTCTGCACCAGCTCTACCACTTACTGAGGGACCGCGGCAGAGTTCTTACCCTTCTCTGACTCAGTTTCCTCATCAGGAAAACAACGTGGAAGGTACATCTTAAAAATGCCTGGCAAAAGGGAAAGTGTTACTTATCATTTTATGTATGTCTCCCCCATTCAACTGAAAGACAGTAGAGTTAGGGACTCTGGGTGCTTACCTAGAATATAACTCAGTGTCTGGCTGGCTGAATAGATCTTAGTGGATGAATAGACACCAGTGATCCAAAAGCATTCTTGAAACTGGCAACATGTGTAATTTCAGATGTATCTCTATGATGCTTTCGTATTTTAAATTTAAAAATGTTATTAAGGTCTAATTGACAAATGAAAAGAGCATAAGTTTAAAGTGTACAATTTGGCAAACCTTGATATTGTCACTATCCACAAAACCATCCCCACACCAGACCAAGATAGGGAACTTTAGGCCCCTCCCTCCAGCACCCCCTCCCCCACCCTTGGCAACCACTGATTTGCTTTGTCACTACTAATTAGTTTGCATTGTTCAACACTTTATATGAATGGACTCATGTACTATGCACCTGTTCTTGTCTGTTTTTTTCACTCAAACACACTTAGGTTGAGATCCATTCATATTGTTATGCATATCAGCATTTTGTTTATTTGCTTCTATAAACACCATGGTGTGTTTATCCATTTATCTGTTGACAGACATTTGGATTATTTCTAGAATTTGGCTATTACAAAACAAAAAACTGCTCAGAATGTTGGATGTATACGTTCTTTTCCCTTGGTGAACACCCGTGAGTGGAACGGCTGACCACATAATAGAAGCAAGTTTAGCTGTTTCACAAACGGCCAGACTGCTCTCCACAGTGGCTGGAACACTCTCCATCCCCATCCGCAGTGCACGAACATGCCCACTCCTCCACACCCCTGTGAGTTCTTGGCACGGTCAGTGCGTTAGATGTTTCACCCTAATAGGGAGGAATGGTAACTCACCTTTTGTGTACATTCCCCTGATGACTGGCGTTGAGCGTCTTTTCATGTGCTTATTTGTCAACCACGCACCTTCTTGGGTAAATTGTCCATTTGAATCTTCGGCCAGTTTTGTACTGGGTTGTTTGTTTTCTTACTATTGAGTTCTGAGAGCTACTTGTATTGTTGAAAGATAAACTAAGGCATAGTAAAGATTTGAAGAGTTCATGTGAGCAGAAATCAGTGCAAACCGAGCAGTGCCAAACCAAAAGTGGTTAAGAGCACTTTACCAACAGGGCCAGAGGGAAGGCTTTTGTAGAGAAGACACAGAAGTAAAGCAAGGAAGCTATATAACTTTTTGCCTTATTTGGAAAAGTCTACTCTGTTGGTTGTCCTTAAGTTTTGCTTTCTTACCTTGAGACATTTTCAGACTTAGGTTTTGATTTGCTTATATAGATGGCTAAGGTATTAGAACCAAGTCAATCTAATGACCTCCTTCTTTGATTAATTTAACAATTCCACTTTCTTGCTCATTCTCTCATGCTTGAGAAACTGGCCAAAAATTGGTATTAGTGACATTCTCGGTCAACATTGGAGTTCTGGTCTCATCCTGAAACTCGTGGTTATGATGCGGAAGCATTGTTTTTGTTGCTCATTTTGTCGTTCATCTTGTTTCTGCTTCTGCAGCTGCAGTGATCCACCCGATGTGGCGCTGATGGCTTCAGACATGCATTTAAAACCCTTGAGAGGACACAGCACACCAGGGAGGCTACAGCGATAACTGTCCGGAGGATGAAAGCAAGAAACAGAATTATGCTCCTTAGCCAGGTCTCCTATGGGCCAAGCCAGTTGGTTTTCCAATCAACCAAAGGACGTACCTGAGGGGTCATCAGTCTGATTTGGCCAAGTGGCATGTTTGTTAATTTCTTGTGTTTACAACAACATCAGAGGCATTGATCCAGGTACAGCAAGAGGTATTTGCCATGGTACAGAATCCCCCTGGTTCAGCCGATAAGAAAATTGACCCCAGGTCCAGTCCAGAAAAGGAAATGCTCACGTAAAGCCTGGGAGACCACCACACAATGCTGGGGAGCTCGACAGGAGGCAGGGCCTTCCCCATGATCTCCAGAGGCAGCGAGAACACAGCCTGAGCTTGATGGCTCAGCAGGTGTCTTATGCCAGCTTACTGCTTCTTGCTCTTGGGGGTCATCAGGGGTCATTCCTTCTGACACCAGAACTGTTAGAAGATAAACAGGAACACGTTAAAAATTTTAAGAGGTGTTTTGAGCAAATAATCTATTCTAATTGGGCAATGCCGAACCAGAAGGTTAGGAGTGCTCTGCCGATAGGAGCTGGGGGAAAACTTTTATAGAGAAAGGGCAGAAGGAAAGTACAAAAATATGTGACTGGCTGTAGCTTAAGTGTTTGTCATATTTAGAAAAAGCTAGTTGGCTGTTTGTCATTCATTGTCCTCAGGTTTTGATGGCTTAACCTTGAGGCGTTTATAGGCTTAGGTTTTGGTGCACTTATATAGCACATTTTATAAATCTATACATTTATAAAATTTATTCTGCCTTTTCTATAAATTTAACAATTTATTCTGCCTGTGGGTTCTTTATCAGACACAAGTTTTGCAAATATTCGCTTCCAGTCTGTGGCTTGTCTTTTCATACTCTTATGCAAGAGTTAAAGTTATTATTTTGGTAAAATTCACTTCAAGATCACAGAGATTTTCTCCTATGTTTTCTTATGGAAGCTTTCTAATTTTAGGTTTTGCATTTACATCTCCATTTTGAAAGGTCTCTATTGGTACGTTGTCAAGGTCACTGATCTTAGTTTCTCATTGTCTCTGCCTCATCAGACCATAATTGTATAATGTGAGGGTAAAATAATTATTTCAGGAATGCGAGGAATCAAAAATTTTACTTCGCATACACCTGTGTTTAAGATGCTATCATAGGACATGAAATCTTGAAAAAAAGAGCCAAGACAAGTAAAGAATAACAGAAAGTCCTAGAATTAAGCCTTCTTCAAAAGACCTAACCAGCAGACAGATCAGAACAAGAACAGAGAAGGAGAAGGGAGGTTATGACAGGGAGCGGGGGAAGTATATAAAGGGGTGGTGGAATGCTAATAGATTACATAGGACATGCTTGATTCTTTGAAAAATGTATGGTGATGCATTTGACAGGGTTTATTTTTATCCCAGAGGAAAAAAGTTTTAAAAGAACATAAAAATAAGCAAATTTTAAAATGACACCATCATTAACTCTAGGAAAAACAAAAAGTTGTAGGAGAAAGTTAAACAATCCTATGTGATATGTTTTGACAACAAAAATATTTACTTACTCATAACAATATAAAAACAGGTAATTGACCCAAAACATGCTGGACATGAGTTGGGAGGTGGGGAAGTGGGGAGAGGAGCGGTGGGTAAGCAGCACCCTCGGACGCCACCGGACAACATTAAGAGACAGTGTCAGAAGTTAAAGAAGCAAGAATATAAACACATTCCCTAGAAACGCGCAGGCAAACACCTGATGCTACAGCTGGGAGAGCCTGACAACACTGCTCCCCGGTGCGGGATGCAGGGAGGGGTGCCCAGTGGAGCATGAAGCCGAGGAACTCTCCCAGAGAGTGGAGGAATAGGCCCTAAGGTATGGGAAGTGTTTATTTTTTAAATTACGTACATTTATGCTTTGTTTTCAAAAATTGCTATTGTAAGAAAATGGTTAATTCGAATGTTTACCTCCAATCTCTTATCACTGTCTCCGGAACGCAGCCTTTGGCAACATGGCCGCCCGGGAGAAGGCACTTAGCCCTCGGCCGGGCTCTTCGTCCTGGGGGCGCGTCCCTGCAATCCATTCCCTCTCCTAGCCCTCTCTGACTTCCCTTTCCATCTCTGCTGTCTTCCCCACCCTGCAAGAGTTTCTGAAAGGTCACTCTGATCTAAAATTGGAAGAAATCACTGCTTTCAAAAGGAAAGTTATGCCTTTGACAGGATTAAATGCGGGGGGCGGGGGTAGTGAACGTTGTGGATTGCTCACAAAATGCAGCCACCGTTCCTGCTAAGTGGTGTCAACCAGCAGCACGCAGTTCTGCTACAGGCAGAGGCTGTTCTCTCGGGGCTGCTGGGCGACAGTGACGCCGCTGCGGTCTCTGGCTACTCTGTCCAGAGGAAGGCCTGTTGCTGGGATCAACAGCCCAGCTCAGACAATGCAGCAGCTGCCTTGACTAAGAATAGAATCCTGTGTTTGATTTGAATTAGCCATTTGAAACAAGAGCAAAACAGCGCGGAAAGTAGTGCCATCTGTTTTCCTTTAAGGCTGGGTCGTAAACAACAAGATGAAAATATATTTCCTGTTCTGGATTTGTGACCTGAACTGCCTTCTGCTGCCTCGTCACTGACCAGTTCTGCTATAAACATACACGATATTAATTGAGCAGCAGTTGGCTGTAAGGTGGTTAGAATTTGTTGTGTTCTTAATCTCTACACTGATGAAGAGCACCTTTATTGCACCCTTCACTGGTTAACTAAGGACATAGAAATAAAATATTTTTGTATATTTTTTAAAAAACAATTCACATACCCAATAAGCCAGCTGATCAAGTTTTCACTGTTGCTGAAAATTTCTGTGTGGTAGAAGAATATCTTCTAAGTCAAGGTTAAAGTGAATGAAGAAGTAAGGGAGAAGACAGGGAGTTCTTCCAGAATCTATAACTCACCGGCATAGGCCTGCTAATCCAGATAATATAAGGAGGCAGGACTGGCGCAGAGAGAGAGAGAGAGACAGGGTTCCACAAAAGTGATTATTATACTTTCCATAAAGATCACCAGACAGTCCTTGAGTCCTTCCTAGCTGGAATCTCTAGCAATCATAAACTATAATTTATCAGCTCTTTCTCTAGTTGTGTGTTTAATTCAATTCACACTGAAGATACTCTGATGTGGTTTCTTTGATTGCCCAAAGGGGAAAGGCCATGAAGGCGAGTAAGCCATCCCATTTGTGTGCTCAGCTTGGTCAGCTTCCAGTGCAGTCTGGGAGGTGATGCAAGTGACAGACAGGCAAACATGCCATGCATCGTAAAGGGCTGCGGTTCTGCGCATTTGAGATGGGGCAGCTGTGAGAGAAGCTGCACCTAACGGTGAATGTCTCCGCATGTCAAAATGGTTCATTTTGTTTGGCAATTTTTGAAGCAAAGAGCAGACTTGAAACAACACAATGTTGTAAAGCAAACCCACGCGTTACTGAAGGCGTTGCCTGGGAGACCTGGTACAAATGTTGGGTGTCTGTGATGAAGGTGGACCCTGGCAGTGACGGAACCCAAGCAAAGCAGCGACCATGCAATCACCAGCCGAGGTTGGGAAGATGTGATTGGGAAGAACTGGTCATCTCACGCTTGGACTCGCACAAGAACCTTCTGACCAGCTTTCCTGGTGCAGGCTCAGCCTCCCCAGACCCCTCTGGACCATGTTTTCAGATTCATTTTCCTTAAAAACACAAAACGTCTCAAAACAAACCTTCCACTCATTCCCTTTTTCTGCAAAGTAGTCCCCAATCTACTCTTGCAGCGGCTCTCCCACGGTTCGTCATGCTCCCGCCTCTACTCCTGCATGCCCGTGCCCCTCTCTGTCCAGAGCCTGCCCACCCATCCTTCCAGACACAGTCTCGCCTCACATTCCCCAGGGTCTGCTCCACCAGCTGAGCCCCTGGACACTCCATGGAAAAGCAAAGAAAGAAATACACCTGGGATATACTGCCTATCAAGTCTTCCTTTTGGAGAGTTACTGTGCACTTGTCATCAAAACACCCTGAGAAGTCACCCAAGATGTCCCACTTCACACAGTGAAGAAACCTACTTAAATGTTTTAGCTAGTAATTCCTAAATGAACTTGACCTCAGGACCCTTTTGCTTCTAACAAGGTAGAGGTTTTTACAAACCACTCGGGAAAGCACTAACTCGAAGTCCACCTCTTTTGGAAAATCACTTCTGAACAATCCGGTCCACTGCTCTTAACCCTCTATGCTTAATGCAGGCGGGGTGGGCAAAAGTAGACTACAGTTGTAAGTACACAAAACAGAGTTAATAAAGCTGCCGTAACAACCATAACCTGCGTGACTTTTTCCACGTGAAAAACTATAAACCTACTTTTGCCCACTCCTGTAATTATGGTTTGCACCTTATCTTCTTAGAATGGGTGTCAAATAATATCCATCGTAATCACAATAGATACCATTTTATAAGAACCAGCTACTTTCCGGGAATGGTACCAGATGCTTTGCAGATATTATTACCTCAGTTTACTCAGTTCTCATAACCCTGGGAAGTAGGTGGTATTATCTCCGTTTTACCAATTAGGAAACCAGAACTCCAAAATGTCCTGGTCTGGGTAGCACTGCTTCGAAGCTACAGCCTGGTGCTTCGGGTCTGGTTCTGTATCTAGTCCACCTGCCAGGCGTGCTCACACTGCTCTGCACATTCCGCTAGATCAGCCCCTCCTCCAGGACCAGAGCTGGCCTCGCCTTTCTCAGGAGCGGGCATGTAGTCAGTGCTCAGTGAGTTAGTTAATGGGCTGCTGAAACTTTTCTAAGACCAGTAATAAAACAACAGACTTCCTACAGATTCATGAACCTAGTAGAATCAGTGTATGGTACACTATTCCCTCCACTGTCTTTTTTTTTTTAATTCTTGAAAATTTTTACTGGAGAAAATTCTAGATCTCCTAGGTTAAATTCTTATTCTAGGACAAAGTACCTAATTTTTAAACTGTCTGAACCCATTACCCTGTACTGTCATAATTAATAAAGGAGAAATGCCTTTAGTGAAAACAGCTTTAAGCATCCTGGACTCTTCTTTCCAAGGCTGGGTGTGCCGCGCTGCAATCTGTGGGAGGCTGAGGATGCTCTGTGTAGAAGGGGGTTGATGACCCACAGCCCCTCTCTCCCAGAGAATATACTGGTTAAGAGCCCCAGTTACATCGTGGGAGTCCTGGGAGGTGCAGCATAGTGGCCCAGTGCCAGACTCCAGCACCAGACTGACTGCCTGGGTCGACATCCCAGCTCTCTCTCAAACTGTGTGACCCTGCACAAGTTAGCAACTTCCCCTTGCTTGGCTTTCCCCATATGTAAAGTGCGGATAATGATGTTTCCTACACCATAGTGGGAGTGAATAGTGAATAAGGTAATCATGTCACATACTCCCGAAGAATGTCTGGCATGTGGTAAATATTTCGTAGTTGCTGGATATTTTTACTCTGTTCATGGGCTAAATGGAGCTCCTGGTTGATCATCCTCATGATTATTTTTAGATAATAATAATGATGATATTGAATGTTTAACACGTCAAATACCTCTACAACTCTAGATATCTTCTGATTCAACCCTCCTTACAGAATGTGGGCAATTACTATTTTGATTCTCATTTGACAGATGGAGAAACTGAAGGCCAAAGTGGTGAAATCATGTTTCCAAAGCCATGTCATAAGTGATAAGGCTGGATTTGAACCATACTTGGCCTAGATGCAAAGCCCACACTGCTCACCACTATTCTGTGTGCCGTCTGTACAGGCATAAGGTCACCAGTTCTAACATTGCTCTTGAGATACCACCTTGGTGCTTGCCATTTCCTGCCCACTAAGTCCACCTTACATGGTCTCTGCCTACCCAGGTTCTACTTCTTAGTTATTCTGGCTCCTGTCCCCTCCTCCTGAGCACCTTTCCAGACACTGGCCACTCACCTCTGAGCCTTGCTTGGCATTCACGAACTGAGACGCACCATCAAGCTCTGTAGTGGGTTCGTGTGTCTCCAACAGCTTGCTGCAACCAAGAGAGAAAAAATATTTTATGATTTTCTTTTGTATCACATAATCCTTAACAGAACAAGCATTTGTGAATCAATGAACTCATTAACTAACTGAATATGTTAGGTTTCAGCATCCTTTTGGGTTTAAGGTACATTTTTATCTCTGACAGAATTTAGAAGAAACATTCTTCCTGATCATCCTTGGAGATACCAATGTAATAATTGCAAATTACTAATGGTTAAATTTACCACATGACCATAGTAATTTCTCTACCTTGGATTTTCCTGCATGTTTGTAGGGAGATTATATTAAGGACCACATGTCCTTCCCACTCTTCTTTTGTCCAGTTTAGTTTCATTTCAGCATATAAACTAGGCCTGACACATCATTGGTTTAAAAAGAAGATCAGAGTTACATGTAAGAGTTATTTTTTAAGATAAAAATGGGGGGTTGAAGAAAGGACTTCATAGTTAATTTACCAAAATCCAACTATATCCTTGACCTGTGCAGACCCCAATAAGGCATTAATTACAAAAGGATTAACAGGTTTCTCCGTTGCAACAATGGAGCCCTCTGTCAATGGGAGGGGATAGCAATATTTGCTTTCAACCATCGGCGTGGGATCCATAGATCAGGGGAAAGGTCTTACCGCTCTTCCTTAAATGAAGGTTAAGCAACCACTGAAGGGAAAGAACTTCTTTCATAACCTAAAAGGACTTGAGCAATTTTGAAAAATCCCAGAACAGCGTGCAAAACGCTCTGCCCAAAGCTAGTAGGGGCACTCCAGTGTGTTGACTGGCAGTATTTATCCTGCTTGCACTCAGCTGTCTGCACTTCATCAGAACCGATGCCAAGGATATTGTACAAGAAACTATTTCCTTGTTCTTCTGCTCCGTATACTCATTCTCCCCCTTTGCCTCCGCCTACTCGGATGACTGTCAAATTTCAGAATGCATGCAATGACTCAGTGGGAGAGGTATAAATAAACATTATTTCTTCCCTGAATGATTCAACATGTTGCAGCCATGTTGGAATAGAGAATACCATTAGCACGGTCAATTTTAGTTACAAACATCTAGAGTTATTTTTTCTTAACTAAATTCTGACACCAACTCCACTGCCTATCCCTTGAAATGGGATTTTATACTTTTTGTGGAATGACATGACTCTTTAAAAATGTAGTGAATATAAGGATACTCAGGCCAGAGAAAAGAGATTTATGAATAGTATACACACCCTCAGTGGAATTTTTCTTACTCTTTCACATTTGTCTTCCCATCTAGGTCAAGTCAATAATGCTGCCAACATCTTTATGGGCATAAGGAAGCCTTTCACAAGCGACGAGCTTGGAAGATGAATGGAAGACTATCTAAGAACTTTGCTTATGTGTTGTTCATTTTTCCTCCATGAAAAGGATATTTATTAAAAATAACTCAGAGTTGACAAAGGTGCCAAATTCTACCACATTTCTGCCATGATTTAAACCCAGCACTTTTCCTTCACATGCCCTGAGGTTGGAGCTCTGAGGCAACAGAAAGGCACAAGGCAGCATCCTTTTGCAGGCTTGGCATGGTAGGAAGAGCTTGAAGCTGACCCGTGCGATCTCCATCTCCTTGTGTGACACCCAAAACTGTGTTACACTACATGGAGATATTTTGTAGACCTAAGTAAGGTTACTAATCAGTTGACCTTGAATTCATCAAAGGGAGAGGATGTGGGAGAGCCTCAGCTAATCATGTGAGATGTTTAAAAGCAAAGTGTTTTCTCCAGACTGGTGACAGGGCAGGAGCTTGGAGAGATTAGAGAGAGAGAAATATTCAACAGGAGAGAGTCTCTCTATGGCTGAGTTGGAAGGAACCACGAGGCGAGAGCCTGAATGTGTCGTCCAGGAGCTGAGAGCTGCACATGGCCAGCAGCTAACAAGAAAACAAGGACTTCACTCTTAACAGCCACAGAGCTCAACTTCTGCCAAAAATCCAAAAGACCTTGGTGGCAAATTCTTCCCAGCACCTCAGCTTAGCCCAGCTGACCCCTTGATTTTTGTCACCCTTTACAAGACTCTAGGCAGAGAATCTAGTTACACTTCCCCAGGCTTTTGACCTACAGAACTATGAGATAAAAAATGGGTATTGTTTTAAGTTCTTAAACGTGTGGTAATTGGTAACAGAGTAATAGAAAATGAATACACTTGGTACAACATTAACTGAGAACTGGTCTCCAAACTTTTCCCACTAGTCTCCTCCAAGTTTTCTTTCCAAACAAAATATACTCGTGGGTTTCTAAATCCAGCTTTTGCTTTCTCCCACTCAGCCTTTATACACATTAATTTGTCCCCTGGAAGGCCCTTTTTCTGTTTAGCCAAGGTCTTAGAAACCAACTCCCAGCTCATCACCTGAAGGGAAGGAGCCTGACAGTTTTCTTTCCAAAATCAAGTCATCTTTGCCTGTGTAATTCAAATGACATTCAACCACACCCCGCGCTGTGGCAACTCTTCCTATGTGGTCTGTGTTCCTATTATTACTTATTATTCCTGTTGTTAATTAGATAGGAAGGCTCTTGAGAGCAAATCGCTCCTAATATCTACATGCCACTCTACTTAATACATACCTGGCACATCATAGGCACCCAATAAATCATTGTTCATTTGTTTTGTCCTAAAGTATCTCTCTTCAATCTTAATAATATTCAACGACACCAACAGTCCAAAGAAAATCTCATTAGCCAGGCCATGGGAATCTCAGCAGTGCTCTGCCCCACATTCCACTTGGCCTTTCACTACCATGAACCCTACACACACTTAAACTGTCAAAATTAAAAATGTAATTGCAAAAACAAGATAATCACAGAAAGTAATTTTGGCCAATTGATTCGTATGACTTTCAACGACATTGTTTGCTCCCAACTATTCCCTGAGCTGCCAATTTGCATAGAAAGGGACACTCTCTCTGTGGACCATCTTGACTACAAACACATTATTGGCATGAAAGTGCAGGAGAGGAAAAGACCAGCAGAAAATATACAGAGCATTGAACTGAACATTGTTAACAATTAAGAATGATCAACACAACAGGCAATGAAGAAGCAAAGGCCGGAACTTACCCGCAGCGTTGCAAGCCATGCACATTTTGTCTAATCCCTTAAAATACAAATAGGGCTTCAAATCCCAGCTAAGACATTTACTAAACTAAATGAACCTATCTGAAAGTTTCAGGGAAAAGCAACAAGAATACAATTTGGGAAAATAATGGAAGTCAACTTCGTCACACTCCGATGACCCTCCTCTGCCGTTGCTATCCGACCCCACAGCGATGCGTTGTTTCATAGCCGTCTGAAAATTAAACTCGAACTTTCAAAATATCACTGTCTATTTTTCTTTGTTTCTCAAAGGAAAATGTGAAATAAAAATCAATTTTACATGTATTTTCTGTGCTCTCTATTATATGGAGAGTAATGGAACCTGAGGGCTGGCTGGGACTCCGACAGGCTATTTTGTTTATTCTTCTACATTAGGCAGGCCCACACTTAATCCTTCCTTGATAGGAAACTCTCAATCATTTTTAAAGACTTTCAGGGAAGGAGATTTTTTAGAGACTCTCTAACCCACTAAGGTAGTTAATAACTTTTCTTATTATCTAGCCTAAATCCTTCACACTATGCTTAAGACTCATTTCTTCTTGTCTGACTGTTCACTAGAGGGAGGGGCGAAATTTATCACTCTTTCATGTAAGAAATACTCATATACTGATAATAATTATGAAACTGCTGTGCGATCTCATAATAAAATATTCCAAAGCTATTGTGGTTCTCTGCTAAATGTTCTGCAACTCCTCCTGCCTTCCTTTAACTCTAAACCTCAAAACTGGTTGCTATCCTCTGTTAAGGATGCAGTTGCCTTGACACTGAAGTCCTCGGTATTCTTGTGTGTCACTCCATGGGCACCTGTCCAGAGCCATATCTCAGGAACACAGAATGAGATAAATCATCCTGGGCTTTCCTCCCTTGTACAAATAATTGTGAGGATAATTTGGTTGGAATGAATATTGAGGGCAGCTAGGAAATGTGTAAATAAGTCATAGAAAGGTTGCCTATATGAAAAAAAAGATTGAAAGGAAGTAGATCACAGGGTCCACAGCAATTATTCCCGGATGATGGTGGGACAATGTGCATGTGTTTTTCTTTCTTATACTTTTCTATTTTTCCAAACTTCTTGTTACATGTTAAGTTTTAATGTGAAGCAAGTAATAGTATTTGTAGTATCTGTGTGTCGGTTATGTGTAGTATATTTTGTGTGTTGTGTGTGCTGCTGTGTGTATGTGCCATGTGTGTGGTATGTATTGTGTGTGCTGGTGTGTGTTTGCATGTGGTGTGTCTGTTGTGTAGTGTGTGCATGAAGGGATAAGGAGCTGCCTAATGGGGTTACATAAGAATGTGAAAGCATACTGGTGGGTGATCAACCACCCCACTTTTCACACTCAAAATCCCACACTGTGAAAAACCCTTAGTCCCAAGCAAAGCTGATGGTTGGTCACCCTGGTGGAAACAAGGAGAGGGGACATCAGAGATGGTTTGCATGAGGAGTAGACCAGAGACATTATACTTCCCACTAGTTGGAAACAACTGCTCAGCTTCTCAGGGCCCTTAAATTTGGGAGATCCAAGTGACACCCCAAGTACATGGAAAGTTAGGGGAAGCTCTGTGTTCTAACCATGTCTTTTTTTTCCAACTACAGAGCCACATTGCTGATTCAGGTCAATGTAATAAAGCCATTTTAGGTTGGATCAGAACAGAAGATTCCAGGCTTGTTTGCTTTGCTTTTTATTTTCCCCCTTTCTCTCTTTTTACTCAGGTCACAGGAACTCAGGAATACCAGGACCACACCTCGAAGAGTCATCTTAACGACACAGATGTGGCTTCAGGTCACATGCTAACTAGATTTTTCTACCCATGGAAACAGCTCTGAGCAAAACTGTGCAAGAATGCAGTGCTGGCTTTGAATGAGTCTGCTCTGGTCAGATCCACCCTCCCCGTTCAGGACTACCCCAGGACTTTTTTCAGTGGTAAAGTGCATTTGTTTCCCAAAGTGCTGTATGGTAGTAGTGGATCCATTGGAAACAGCATATCCTTTTGAAGCAATGGATCCCAGGTGAGGCATACGTAGCTCAGAGCATGTCCACAGGCAAGCCTTACCGCCAAGCCTCCATTCACCCCACTGTAACAGCGGAGTAACCATATTATTATCTGCCTCGCAGGTAATGCATGTAATATGCCTACAGCAGGGCGCCATGTATAGTAAGGGCATGCACATACACACACATATCAGCAAGAAAATAGCCTTAATTCCTGTAGGGAACCCAGTGACCAGGCTAAACATCAGGATTCAAGATGAATAAGGTGGAGCCGGGGTCCTCGATGCGTCTACAGTCCAGCACAGGGAACTGATGCACACAGGTAATTTCAGCACAGGCTGTCCTTTTCTCTGAGTGAGGAGCAAAGCATGTGGGCAGAGAGTGATGGGAAAGTAACATTAGGAATGCTCACCCAGAGGAGAGCAGGTTATCCTTCAAATAATAACTTTTAATTTTTTTAATTTTAAAAGTATACAACTTGACCATTAAGAAAGTCAAAGCACTTAAGTAAAAGAGAAATGAATTAAAATCTTTTGTGACCCCAATGCCAAGGGATAAACAACTGTTATCATTTTTATACCCTTCCATATACTTCTGTGCATACATGTAAAATACAGAGATGGGTAAAAGTAGGTTTACAGTTGTAGTACAAATAAAACAATAATTAATAAATAATAATGCAAAAATAAACCCTGTGTTTTGTGTACTCAAAACTATAAACCAACTCTGTCCACCCCTGTACCTATATATCCTTCGTGAGGATTCTATGATACATACTACTTTGTATCTGTTTTTTATTTTCACTTAAAAATATGGCATGAACAGTCTTCCATATAAATATAAAAATAAAGTAAGTCCAACTTTTTAAGTGACTGCCTGGTATTCTACCATAAATGTACATATAACTTTTTTTAAACCAACCCCTCCAATGGTTTCCATCTGGGTTATGCTGGACACACTCATTGAATGGGAACAGGAAGATTTATTTAAGAGGAGGAGTGTCTTGATGTGACTTTGAGGAAGCCATCCAGGCAGCATAAAAGAAGAATTCCAGAAAAAAAAAATTCTGTGGGCACAGTGTTCCCGCCAGAGTCAGATGGTCCAAATGAAGGCTGCAGTGGGCAGATGGGAAAAGGCCCGGCCT
>PVIA01006017.1:0-35579 GCA_004024845.1 Tonatia bakeri | reverse complement strand
TAGCTCTAGATTAGGTCCAGGGGGGAGAAGCAAGTTTGGAAATCTCCAGTCTGATACTCGGGGTAAAACCTTGGACATGGAGCAGATCATCTGGGAAAGGTGTGTACACTGACAGGTGAGAACAGATCGCACAGGAAGACCACAGTAAAGAAAGTGGGAGCTGCCGGCCCCTTAGTCTGAGATGTGAGTGCAAAGCACAGAAGAAGCATTGCTAGTGGAGAGCCTTGGAAAAGGCTTATCTCTGTGACAGTTCCTGCTGCTGGACTCAGATAATCCCATGGGACTTGCTGCCTCTCCTGTGGACATGTTCTTCCCTCCAGAGGCAGCGCCATCTTGACTTAGTAATGAATGTTAGCACCCTATCAGAGGCCAGGGGTGGTGGTGCAGGCTTGGCTATCGGGACTGAGCACGAAAATACCCCAGAGGAGAAACCCTCAAACTGTGCTGGAGCACACATGAAAAATTGGGGAAGGGATTTTAAAGTCCTGTAAGAGCACAGAGGTAAGCATTTAAATGAGATTCTTCACTGCAGGAAGTTTCAGAGGCGTTGCTATGCTTGTTGTAATTGTTTCTGCAAGAGAGAAATGTGTTGGGTAGCATCCTCCAAACTTCTGTAATCACAGTACTTTTTTCCACACGGAACATTTATTTACAACTCAGGCATCACTTGCGGTCAGAAAAGGCACTGTGGGAAATGCTGACCCAGGGAAGTGCCGGGCAGGTACTATACATAACCTCAAAATCAATTACTTACAATAACTAAAAAAAAAAAAAAAAGCTAATTTACTTTGTCTGCAACAAAATAGGTCAAATAACACAGGAAGAAAGGCAATAAAAGCAAGGAGGTTTTTAGTGCTATATTTCATTAGCTCTGAGACACATATGGCTTTTTTACATTTTCATATGGCTGAGATCCAAAGTCAAGGTGTGTCTCAGAACTGGTGGCACAACGGAGGTCTCACTGCCAAGCACGACCAAACATTAGCCACTTGAACAAAAAAATCATGGAAAATTAGAAATGCACCTTTGTAATGAGCTCACAGTCAAAGGCCTGTGGGGAGCAGGCTTGCATTGGTAACTGTGTTCAGCCTCATCCCTGTTCTGGGAGTCAAAGCAGGCTGCCCCTGCCCCTTAATGGCCAAGCCAGGCAAAGAGCTGTGTGCTGATGGCTTTTAGTTATCTTACAGATTCCTTAAGAAACGATGTGCCACAGTGGCTTCCAAGGCACAGACGTATACACAAACATGGATATCCGTGACAACACATGAGAAGCGACCTGGGCTTCGGGTGTGAAGAAGTTTTCAGAATACCTTAATAACTTAGTTCTCTGCTATTTTCCCTTTTTTTTTCTGCAGGCAAAAGAGTGATAGATGTAAAAAATCTACATCTAAGTTCAAAGAGCTCTTTAAATGAGTATAAAATAAATTCTAAGCAGTTAGAAAGCATTGTATCATAGTTTAATGGGCAGTGATTTTTCCTTCTTAGTGGTATATAAAATCATGGGACATTTAAAATCAATTGTGACTTAGAATTCATGAAATCGATAACTGGCTTTTAATAAATGTATGTTAGCCAAGTTTTTCTCTCTAAAACACTTTGCATTTTATTCTTAAATGGTGAAAACCCCCAAGGAAAGTCAATTAACCACCTTTAGAGTGAAATTTTGACAACAGCCCCTGGTTACTTATCCTTTAGGGTTTCATAGTCATCAGTCTCCTCTTTCTGGAATCTCAGGCAAGCCGTCTCCTAAAGCAAGATCTCTGACAGGCGGCTGCCTCTGAGCGGTCCTGCAGAGCAAGGCTGTGCACCAGACCAATTCTCTGGAGAAAAGCTCACCCACTCTTCTAAGTTCTTGCTTTCCTCTGCAATTCTCTTTTTAGAGTTGGACCAGCGGGAAGGCCATGGGGCCTCAGCTGATCTCAACTAAGTCCCCCATGTGATGCAGCGGGTAGGGCGACCCAGCACTTTCTGTCCCTTCTTCATTTCCTCTCCACAAAACGACAGAAGGAGATAAGACATTCTCCTGTAGCATTAACACTCCGTGCTTCAGGTTGGCTTTCCCAGGAGACCAAATGCATTGCTGATCTTTTACTAACGTCTTATACAAAATGAGCATATTTTACGTACAATTAACCATGTGGCCTTAATAAGCAGACATAGTTCTTTAAAACTCATAACACACTGTCAACACTGAAGCAGATCACAAATCCAAAGTTTTCAAAAGGTCACATAACATATACCAGCATTGCTCTGAAATGTTTGACTGCTATGTTTTAAAATTTTGTATGTTCTTATCTTGAAAGGAACCAGAAATGCTGGGTCTTAACAAGATAATCATTCCTAAGTTAGATGGGCAGTTATAATGAAGTCAAATTAACTCTTTATATGATCTACAGCAGTGGTTTTCAACCAATGTGCCATAAGAATTTTAACAACATGCAGTACCTATTTAGTCACGGGCACTGACCTCTCTTCCCTTGGGAATATATTTTTTTAAATGACAACAGCCAACACAACAATAGCCATCTACAGTGAATGAATTAACATTATACCTAGTTTTTGTCAGATGGGCAAAAATATAATACACATTTCAGTGTGCCATAGAATTTTAGTAATTAGCTTATGTATGCCATGAAATGAAAAAGGTTGTAAATCGCTCATCTACTGTCACTAACCCACAGATTGAAAGGTCAAGTTCACATCCATCTCATTCACTGTGGTGTGGCTACCACAGAGCATAGCGCAACCAAGTAGTAACTGCTCAACACCTCTTTACTGGATGAATAAATAAAAGATAAAAAGAGGGCAAAATGAATTTTTAAGTGTCGTATATGTTGTAAACTACTACAAATAACTGCACATGATTTAGTGCGACTAATCTTTCTTCTGAACTTTTTCCTTCTGGACACAGTCCAGACACATAGTAACAAAACTTGCATCGTTATTAGCCCTGGGGAAATGGGTGACTGATGATGCAATTGGTGGGGTTATTTATAATACACATGCACAGGCATCTTCTCAATCACTAATTATAAACCAGACAGCTTCAACTGCAGCAAATGGAGAATCCTAATCTGTATATTTGAATTTTTGTTGAAGACTCATTATCCTCTTGGGAGGAATCCTGAAGAAAACATTGGGTGGAGAGACGGACCTCTGACCTCCAGAATTAGCACTCCCTATGAAAGGCAGTGTAAGCAGCTCCCCGAACTCTGATAGGAGATGTTCTTTGGAGGCAGCAAATTTCCTCTTGGAGAAGAACAAGCAGAAGTCCTTGAATGTCTCATCTGACAAGGAGAGGTGAGCTTTTGCCTGTGGCACTGTGAAATGCACCCAGAGACCCTCGATCCAGCCCCCAGAGCTGGTCAGGAGGAAGTGGGAGGCTCCCCGGAGAGGCCTGCTCCTCCGTGAGCGGGCGGAAGGAGTCAGAGCGAAGCTGCCCAGGCCTGTGCGCATGCCAAGCGGAGCAGGAGAGCGCCAGAGAGGCCGGGCACCCTGCGGGAACGGAGGCCGTGGCAGGGCTCTCAGCCCGCAACGCTGCACTGGTCTGGGACTCCACGGCCAAACCACTGGCCATCTTCATTCAAGAACTTGTTTATTCCTGATTTTGTATCATTTGGAAAGGGAAGAATTTTTGTTAGAACAGGCTCCTTTCTCATATGTCAGCATCTCTGGATCTTTCCATGCTAAAAAAAAAAAAAAAAAAAATGTGCAGAAAAACAAAGAAAAGAAATGGAGAAGTGGTTAGTGAAGGAGAATGATGTTCTCATATTTTTCAAACCCGAGGAAGTATTTGAATCAGGGATTGCTCTATCTATCACAACAGCCATGCGCACCATAAGTCTACACTTTTTGAGTCTCTGCATTATACTGATATATTATCTACTGATAAGAACCACACTACAGACATTTTTGTCAGGCTGGGTAATTTAATTGATGGTATGTTACTAAATGCTATAGAGTCAAACAATAAATTGTAACCTGATAGTATTACTCAAATCATCTCCATAGATTAGAGTTACATGTTGAATACACGCATAATCAGGATCCTAAAATCAGTAGCACAGTTTTTAAAGTTATGAGGCTACTTGGTGGGGCTGGGAAGGGGTAGAAATAAAGATTTAACCCACCCAACAACTCTAACCCTTATTTACCCCAAGGGGGTAAAGGCAATCGCTACACTGGTCATAGTCCCACAGGCGTCTGCAATGTCTCCCTTCACCAAGATCTTCCTGTTCTTTCACTGGAGGAAAGTTGGAAAGGAGGACAGATGCCCCTGAAGAGCCTCATCACCCCTTCTCCTTATACATACTGGCCACTCTCTCTCCCTCTCTTCTGACGTATAGCCCCGACAGGGTGCATTGGGCATTGCACTGAGGGCTGGCGGGGACAGGTGTGGCTGGTGGCCTCAGGCCGGGGCTGTGATCCTTTGTAAACTTATCTCTGTTCCTTCCCACATGGCCTGGGCTGCTCAGAGAGAAGGAGACCTGGGGCCTGGACAACCAAAGGAGATTCTGGAGCGAAACTCCTCCTGCATGCTAACCACACGCTTGTCTGTATTGACACTCATCTCCATGATAAAGACCAGACAACCTCCCAAACTCCTCCCTGAGGAAAATGTGATGAACACTAACCAATCAGAGTGGGAAGAAGCCACATGGAAAGACTCTGCCAACTCTGAAAGGCCCCGGATTTTCCACACATATCACCTAGTACCTGCCCCACAAAGCTTCAGGTAAGTACGTGACAAATCAGTAGGTAACCCTGAACCAACATTACTTCATCCCACCGGAAGCAGGGACATCAGGAAGAGTCCCATGCGAATCCCAAGGCAGAGAGATTTCCTTCTCTCTTGCAAAGAATCATAGCTAAACCCAGTAATATAGTTTACATCTACATAATGTAGTTTAACTAATTAAGGCTCTCTAAGTATGCAAATGAGTTATATCACCAACAGAAACCCCATCTGGGTGTTCCCAGAATGAGGAGAAGATGCCTGATCACCAACGAGAAACAGCATTCCGTGAGTCAGCCACAGCCACTCTGTGCAAAAATCAGCAAGCAAATATCTAAACTGGCTATATATATAATAATTACATACAGGGGGGGCTAAAGTAGATTTCCAGTTGTTCACATGGAAAATAATAACAAGGCAGGAAGAGAGGCCACAGGGCAAGTCACTGCCTCGAAAACTGGGGAAGACCGACAGGAAGATACAGAGAATCACAACGTGCAAGAGTAGAAACCTCCACAGCACACCAGGAGCAGGGTAGGAAAGCCTGAACTATAATTGAGAAACTGCTGGAGGTTGTTTCAGTTCTGAAATATAAACTCTCCAGTCCTGGTGGGGCCCTGCACTTTTGTGAGCTATGCCTCCGGGAGATGGACCAAGTTCTTAGAGTGAATATAAAAAAAGAAGAAGAAGAGAAAAAAAACCCTCTTACCCTCGTGCTTCTCTGGCTGGGGGTCGTAGGGAATAGAGCCCTTTAGAGACATACCAGAGCATCCTGTTCTTCTTAACAAGGTCTGTCCTCAAGAGAATCTATTTAAAGAGCCTAAAATATTGGTGTTTTATCCGAGCCTAATTGGCCACGGAGAAGGGAAATATCCAACACCAGCACACTCCAGCCATCACGTGCCACCGAAGGGGGCAGGGAGACCGAGCAGCACGGGGAAGTGCACCGTTCCGAGGCACGGGCTCGCTGAAAGACTGAGAGCTAATCACAGGACTGGGGAACACGCGCCTTCCCCCCGCACCTCACCACCACATCAGTAAAAGCCTATTTACGGGGCTCCTTTCACTCAGCACATCATGTACAGCTATCAAAAATTTACAAGGGACACTGAAAGGGAAAAAAAACACTTTGAAGAGACAGAGCAAGCATCAGAACCAGGCTCAGATGTGGCAGGGACGTTGGAATTGTCAAAGATAAAAAATTCTTGAAAGAAGCCAGGAAAAAAAATCACCCCACTCTACTTATAGAGGAACAAATATAAAAATTACATCTAACCCCTCAGAAACCATGCAAGCAAGAAGAAAGTGAAGTAAAATATTTAAAGTGTTGAGAAGGAAAAAAAAATTCACCAGGGTTCTCTACACTGAGAAATTATACTTCAGAAGTGAAAGAGAAATAAAGATTTTCTCAGACAGAAACTGAGGGAAATTTTTACCATTAGAAATTTTTCTGCCTTCCAAGAAATGTTAAAAGAAATTCTTCAAAGAAAAGGAAAATGATATACATCAGCAATTTGGATCTACATAAAGAAAGAGAATCAGAGAAGGAATAAATGAAGGTAAAATAAAAACTTCTATTTTCTCATATTTGATCAAACAGCAGTTTATTCAAAATGTAATAGCAACAATGTATCCACGTATGTATGCTTATGTGTAAGTGAAATAATCAACAAAAGGACTTATGGGACAGGAAGGAGGAATTAGAATTGTCTTGTTATTAGAAGGCACTTATACTACCTGTAAAGCAGTATAGTGCTATTTGAAAATGGGTTAATTGTAAACATACATTGCAAACACTAGGAAAATCATGAAAAAAAACAAAGTTGGCATACTTCATTCCAGCTACGATGGCAAAATAGAGACCAGATGGCTCATAAACAGCAGAAATGCGTTGCTCACGGTTCTAAAGATGGGGAGTGTCACTGTGGTTGGGGGTCAGAGTGGCTGGGCAAGGGCCCTCGTCCTGGTCTCAGACCTCCTGTGTCCTCATGTGGGGAAGGGCCTGGGGAGCTCTGTGGGGTCCCTTTCATAAGCACACTAATCACTCTCATGAGGACTTCACTCTCATGGCCTAATCACCTCCCAGAGGCCCCTCCTACTCATACTACTACTTGGGGGGTTAGTATTTTAACACAGCAATTTGGGGGAGACATAAACATTCAGAATATAACAGAGGTATAACTGATATGCTAAGATAGGAGAAAAATGAATCATATAAACTGTTCAATTAGAACCATAAAAAGTAGAAAAGAGAAGACAAAAATAGGAACAAAGAATAAGAGAGATGAAGAGAAAGCAGTAACAAATACAGTAAAAATCAATAACAGAAATATAACTGAAAAATCCCAAAACATGTAGAAATTAAACAATATATTTTTAAATGATACACGGGTCAAAGAAGAAATCTCAAACTTTTTTAAAAACATTTTTAACTAAATGAAAATGAAAACACACCTTATCAAAATGTATAGAATGAAGTGTAAACAGTCCTTTGATGGAAATTTATGGCATTGAATGCATAAATTAAAAAAGAAAGGTATAAAATTAACAACCTATATTTCCACTCTGGAAACACTAGAAAAAGAAGAGAAAATTAAGTCCAAAGTAAACAGAAGGGAGGAAATAATAAGAATTAGAGAAGAAATCTGTGAAATTGAAAACAGAAAATCAATAGAGAAAATAAAGAAAACCAAAAGACATTTTCTTAAAAAGATGAGTTAAGTTGATAAGCCTCAAGCCAGGTTAACAAAAAAAGAAAAAAGAGAAGGGGGGAACACAAATTACTAATATCAGAAATGAGAGAGGACATCACTAAGATCTTTTGGACATAAAAGGATAATACTATAAACACTCTATACCTACAGATTTGAAAACCTAGATAAAATGGACCAAGGTACTGAATTTGCCAAAACTCATGCAATAATAAGTAATCTGAATAGGCCTCTATTAAAGAAATATAATCAATAATTAATAACCTCCAAAGTAGAGAGCCCCATGCCAAGATGGGTTTACTGCTGAACTTTACCAAACACTGAAGCAAAAATTTACAACAATTCTCTACAATGTCTTTCAGAGCACAGAAGCAGAGGATGTGCTTCCACTCTCTGAAAGACATTGTGGTCCAGCATTACACCAATACCAAAGCCATAAAACAACATTACAAGAAAGGAAAACTACAGACTAATATCTCTCATGAACATAGATGCAAAAATCCTCAACAAAGTATTAGAAAATCAAATCCAATAATGTGTAAAATAATTCCACACCATGCCCAAGGAAGATTTATCCCAGGTATCTACGACTGTTTCAACATTCAAAAATCAATTAATGTAATCTATCACATCAACAAGTTAAAAAATAAATAAACCACATGAGGCCCTGGCCAGGTATCTCAGCTGGTTGTAGTATCACCCCAATGCGACAGGATTTTGAAGCACATGGAGGAATCAACTAATGAATGCAAGGATAGGTACAACAACAAATCAATGTTTCTTTCTTCCTTTCTCTCTCTCTCTCCCCTTTCTCTCTCTCTAAGATCAATAAATACAAAAATTTTAATCACATGATGATATCCATAGATGCATTAAAAGTATTTAACAAACTCCAACGCCCATTCAAAAAAAAACTCAAAAAGCTAGGAATAGAGAGAAACTTCCTCAACTTGATTAAGATTATCTATAAAAAGCCTATAGCTAAACCATACTTATGGTGACAAACTCAAACCTTCCCCGCTAAAATGAGAAAAAAGGCAAGGATGACCCCTTCCCACCACTCCTTCTCAACACCATACTGGAAGTAATAGGAAAAAAGACAAGACTGCAATAAGACAAGAAAAGAAAATAAAAGATTCATATTGAGGAAGGGGAAGTAAAACTGTCTTTGTTCACAGATATCATGACTGTTTATGTAGAAAATCCCGAAGAATTGACAAAAAAATACTCCTGTAACTACCAAGGTTGCAGGATACAAGATTAATATACCAAAGTCAATTAATTTTCAATGTACCAACAATGAACAAGTAGAATTTGAAATTAAAATCACAATACCATTTCTATTAACTCTCCCCAAATTGAAATACTTAGATATAAATCTAAGGACCTAACAAAAATTTCCATATTCATGGATAGGAAGATTTGGTACTGCCAACATGTCAATTCTGTCCAACTTGATGTATAGGTTCCATGCAACCCCATTCAAAACCCCGGCAAGTTATTTTGTGGATATCGACAGACTGATTGCAAAGTGTCTATGAGGAAGCAAGAGGTCCAGAGCAGCCAACATAATATTGAAGGAGACAAAGTTGGAGGACTGACACTGCTTGACTTCGAGATGCAATTCATTAAAACTACAGCAATCAAGATATTGTGGGATTGGCAAAAGAACATACAATAGATCAATGGAACAGAGTAGAGAGCCCAGAAATAAACCCATTTAATTATATTCAACTGATTGATAAAGGATCAAAGGCACTAACTACAATGGAGCAAAGATAGTTTTTCCAACACATACAAAAACTGCTGGAACAGTGAGTGAGCCACAGCAGAAAAATAGGAATCTAGACACAGACCTTACATTCTTCACAAAAATTAACTCAAAAGGAATCATGGACCTAAAGTGCAAAATAATGAAATCCTATAATACAACATAGGAGAAAATCTAGGTGACTTTGGGTATGGAAATGACTTTTTAGACAAAACACCAAAAGCATGATCTATGAAAGAAATGAGTGATATTCTGGAGTTCATAAAATAAAAATGCCCACTAAACTAAAGACTACGTTAAGAGAATGAGAAGACAAGCCACAGACTGGGAGAAAATGTTTGCAAAGGACACATCTAATAAAGGATTGTTATCCAAGATTTACAAAGAACTCCTAAAACTCAACAATACTAAAATGAACAACCCAATTTTAAAACTGGACAAAAGACCCGAGCACACATTTTACCAAAGAAGATACACAGATGGAAAATAAGAATATGAAAAATGCTCAATCTGATATGTCACTGGAGAAATGAAAATTAAACACAGTGAGATACCACTGCATACCTATTAGAATGATGAAAATCCTAACACCAAATGCTGGCGAGGATGTGGAACAGGAAGCCTCACTCATCACTGGTGGGAATGCAAAGTGGTATGGCCACTGTGGAAGACAATGCAGCAATTTTTTACAAAACTAAATATACTTTTTATCATACAATCCAGCAATCACACTTCTTCAGATATAACCAAGTGAGTTGAAAAACTGTGTCCACAAAAACTGCACATGAATGTTTACAGGAGCATTATTCATAGTTTCTGAAATGGGGAAGTAACCCAGATGTCCTTCAGCAGGTGAATGGACGGCTGTGATGCATCTAGACAATGGAATATCATTCAGTGCCAGAGAGAAATGAGCTATCAGGCCATGAAAAAATGTAAAAACAATCTTGAATACGTATTACTAAGTGAAAGAATTCAATCTCAAAAGGCTATGTACTATATGATTCCCATTATACAACATTCTGAAAAACTATGGAGAAGATAAAAAGATCAGTGGTTATAGGGACTGGGGAACAAACAAACATGGGGGATATTCAGGGCAGTGAAAATACTCCTTATGACACTGTCATTACAGATACATGTCCCACGTTCGTCAGCACCCACAGAATGCACAACACCAGAAGTGAGCCCTAGGGTAAACTGTGGCCTTGGGTGACACTGAAGCATCAGTCCAGTTTCATCCGCTGTCACAAATACACTAGCTGGGATAGGATGTTGATAGTGACTGAGGCTGCGTACCTGAGGGGCTGTGTACAGGGGAAATCTCTGAACCTTTCACTCAATTTTGCTGTGAACCTAAAACTGCTCTAAAAGTAAGTTTATTTTTTTAAATCATTTTAATAAGTATATGTATTTTCTTTTTAAAAAAGTCTACAGTGAGTCCTTTGACCCTCCCTTTCATTCTAATTTAGTAAACATTTATTAGTCATGTGGTGTAATTTCCTACAGCTGCCTTAACAAAGCACCAATGGGGTGGTTTAAACAACAAAATGTATTGTGTCTCAGTTCTGGAGGTTAGAAATCCAAGATCAAGGTCTTATCAGAGCTCAGTCCTTTTGCAGGCGCTGTGCATGCTTCCTTCTTCGTTTCTGGCGGTTTAATGGCCGTTTTTGACGTTCTCATTCTCTAACTTCATGTTCAAGTGGCATTTCCTCTGTGTATGTGTCTCTGTTTTCCAATTTCCCTTTGTTTGTAAGGACACCAATCCTGTTGGTTTAGGGGCCCACGCTACTGAACTTCTACTGATCCGCAACACCCCTATTTTCATTAAGGTTATATTCAGAGGTACTTACTATTAGGACTTCAACATATGAATTTTGGGACACACAGTTGAGCCCATGACTCACATCTGTGTACATAACACAGTGCCAGAATCCGCTGGGGATCCAAAATATTATAAGGCCACCTGCCTTTAAGAACATGGAAAAACTTGTATTCAACCATAGCAATCACACAGTGGATATCTCAGGAAAGTAAAGGAATTAGGGTGAAGAGTACTGATACATCTGGTATGGCTTTAAAGGAGGGCGTTAGCGACCACTTACAGGTTGGGGGGACCACTAATGAGCTTATGAAAAAGATTCCTAGATTCAGTGGGGACTGAGCAGGGACCCACCTGATGTCAGTAAGTGGGGACAAGGTGAGAAAACTGCCTCTACAGCCCTTGGGGCTCCTGTTTCCCCCAGGGTCTGTGATCAGCTGGGTGGCAGACACAGAGGTTCTCATCCAGGGGTGCAGAGAGCAGGTGATAAAGTTAGAAAATCAGAGGTGAGACCAAGTCACAAGGAACCCCAAACGGTAAATGGACTCTGGGTGAAGTGAGGCCTCTGGGAGTTGGGAAACGGGAAGTGAAGTGATGATAGCAACTTTAGAGAATGCTTTTCCTGGTGGGGCTATACAAACTTCATGGGAAAGGAAATTATTCATTCAACAAACTTTTATGGAGCCGAGCTCTCCTCATGAGAGGAGCCACAACCATTCTTTCTGAAATAAAAGATCGTGCACAATTAAAATATCCATCTGTTGAGAGATTAAGGTTGGGCCTGTCCGAGACGTGAATAATCTCAGGAAACCGGCTGGCTGGCCTGTTTTATCTGTTTGTGTTTTCTTGTGTGCCAGGTGCTCAAATTTTATTCATGAAGAATCCTTGATTCTTCCATCTTCACCCCCAATCCCATCTTCACTCCTCCGCATGCTGCACACCGCCACACTCAAGAGAACAGGAAGACAGGGCTCACAGACCCGACTCGGGGCTCCAAAGAGGGCCCAGGGGCAGAAACAGCAGCTCTGTGACCATCAAAACTGGCCCCCATGATCAGAGATGCAGGCCCTTGAAAACAAAACACAAACGTAATTAAGTAAAATTGTATTGCTTGAATTTCCAATTACATAAATCAATGATATTTTCCTCGATACTGTACCGAACACAGTAAATCATTCGGATTTATGGGCTCCGGGATTTATTGAGCCAACCACCCTCCGTGTTACATCAGCAGGTTCTCTATCTCTGGGTGTCAGCAAAAAAAAGAAAAAGAAAGAAAAAAAAGACAGTTACTTTTACATTCAAGATGAAATCACACTGTATTTTGAAAGCACATGTCATCTCAAAAAAATTATGCTTAGGCAGGATTTTTCATATAAATAATTCTCTACTGGGCAATCTATCAGCTGCTGTTTTTTCATTCTCCTTTTTAAAAAATTGGCTTTGTATGCTTTTTTTAAAAATAAAAGGATAAACCTTAAAAGCAAGTTTGTTAAGGAAAAAAACAGAAAACTTTTTTTTCTGAAAAATAATATTCTTTCTTAAACAATTATAGTTCATTGCCTAGGTTCTTGATTTAATAGAAAATGTTAACCCTTATCTTTTAATAATACACATTATCCAAGATTGCATGTATCAATATTGAGCTTGCAAATAGTTGCAAATAATCTTTCAGCTTATTTATCCTTTAATCTCCTCTTGACATTTGATTTTTTTATTTCATGAAGCCAGAGAATTTTAAATTTCCATATAAGAAATCTTTTGCCAGAGTTTAATTAAATTAAAAAAATAAAGGTTATTACTTTTCCTTTGTTTTGGTGTAATTATCAAAACAATATAAGGACATTGCAGAAAAGTCACAAAATAGAGAATCTGCTATTGATTTCTACCTTCTGATACAGCTAATGTGATTTTTGAAATATTTCCTTCTGGTATTTCCCTATGTGAAAATATTTCATTATAATTATGGTTATCACCAATTCAGTGCCCCACTTTTTAAGTTGTGAGAGATTTCTAGCAGCCACTGTCATCCTTCTTAACACAGGCCTGAACCTGCACAAAATCAAGTTCAGGGAATGGCAGCCTTGGCCTCCAAGCTCGAAGTGCGGTGGCTCAGGGAACACCTGCATCTCCTTGGGGAGACATCTGACCGTCTGGACCAAGAGGAGCCCAGTGGAGACCCCTCAGAATTAACCCTGGAAAAGAAGCATGGCATTCAGTTTGGGAGAAGTGGGGTACAGGGTAAAAGCCAGAGAGGGGATCTAGACTTGTTGCAACACAGCACGTGAAGCTACCGTTCTGGGCCAGGACCGTGACCTGAAGGTGGCCTGGCTGGGGACAGCCATGCAGTGGACTAGGGGAGAGTCGAGGGAGGGAGAGCTGCCGTGGGAAACTATGCCAGGCAGAAGTGGGGAACCCTTGGATTAGGGTCACAGACGTGGAAATGGTGAAGAACCGTGGCTCTAAGAAAACTGAGGTTTTGAAGTGATAAGACTGGCTAAAAGACTTCATTTAGAGGCAGAAATAAAAATGACCCAAAGATCAAATTTACACTCTCTCTTCATCCCAGGAAATCTTCCTGGTTCCTACTCACTCTTCCTTCCCACTGAGCCCTTCCCCAGACCCACCCCAAGTTCTAAGAAAGGATAAACACCCACCCCATCAGCAGATTGCTCAGAGTCGCAAGAGACATGCAGCGTCAGGTGGGGTCGCCAAGCCCCTGAAGGAGGTGACATTCTTACATTTCTTTTTCCCCAGTTCACAGAATTGATCAACTCCACCACCCATGGCTCCTCCCACATTCTGTGTGGCTAGGTGAAAAGCACACTTGGACATACTTGGATCTCACACTCCTTCTCTGTCTCAAGGCAGGCACATGAGAGTGTCTGGTCTCTAGGATAAGGCCTGGAGGAGTGGGGACCAGGGCAGGGGAGAGCAGGGGAGGGCAGGCTGGGCCAAGAGACCCCAGTGAGCCTCCAGCCCAAAGACACACCAGATGGGAGGGCCAGAGCTCATCTTGCCATTACTGCTAGATTCCACGCCCCAGTCAGGTATTTCCACTGTCTGTGTCTTTACCTTGGGGGGCCCACAGGGCAGAGAAAGGAGGACAGGGCAGGGTCAGACACGCCTGGGTCTCCAGCAGTGACTCCACAATGGCAGCGACTGGTTTCCCCCCAGCTTCTAACTGCTGAGTCTGAGCAGCCCACAAACAGCATCCTTATGACCTGCCCATCTTTAAGAATGGAATCAACATTTAAAGTTGGGAGATGCCACACAACAATCGTGAACTTCCACCTCCTTCTTTAAAAATTGTGCCACCCAGCCCCTGGACCCTAATTCACAGATGGCAATATTTGGAGCAGAGCAGGGATGTCCCCTGAGGGCTGTTTTCCCCTCAGGGGTGGCCACCTCCAACCTCTCCTGCCACCAAGACCAAAGACAGTTAGTTGCCTTTTATTTTCATACTCTGACCGACGATTTTCTTCAAGTGGCTAAGAGATGGGTGTGTTTCTTGAACCTGGGTCTCTAGAAAAAGTGGAAGCATGAAAGTTAGGTAAACAGAACCTCTATTTCAAGAAAATAAGCATATTCCTACAGCTTAATATGAAAAAAACTTCCCTAGTTTAGTTTTCCCTCATTAATTGAGGTATTTAGGTGAGATGATATCACATTTATATGGTAATACGGACAAGTGATTTTTTTGCTTGCTGAAAATTAAAATAGTTTGTTTTTCATATCTATATGAAAAGAAAACCCCAAAAAGTTTGACTGGAACAACTACCATTACTTTTATTATTATTAAGTACTAATTTATGCAGAGCTCTCCACTAAAAGCTTTTTTGTGTAAATGTCATCTACCAGGGGTGTCCAACCTTTTGGTGTCTACAGATCACATTGGAAGAAGAACAGTTGTCTTGGGCCACACATTAACTACAATGTAACACATAATCACAAAAAAAATTTTTCATCATGTTTTGAGGAAATTTATGATTTCGTGTTGGGCCACATTCACAGCCATCCTAGGCTGCATGTGGCCACGGGCCGCAGCTTGGACACCCTTGAAAGCCTTTGTTGTGGGTTTCATTCTGCCCACAAATAAACAGTCTGAGGGAGATTAAATACCAAGTCTCTAATTACAAAAGCAATAAAGAAAAGACCCAGCTAGGATTTGAACCCAGATCTACTTAGCCCCACCCAGCCCAAGTCTTCCAGGCATTACAGGGCTCTGTTGAATATGCACATGAGAGCCACACCAGAAAAGCACTGTGACATTACTTTGGCTTGTTGCCTCAAGGCTATATATTGTGTTGTGCAAAAACTAAAATGTGAATCAAAATTGGCATGTTGTAGAGTATTTCTAGACCGGTGAGGTTAGTTGCCACACTAATTTCTTATGCCAGCCACTGGGGAGGAGTAAAGAGGCACGTTGCCAGTATCCGTTTTCAGTGGGGCCTTAGGACCCTATGGCCTGGCTAGCCTGGACTTCTTCAAACCGTGTTCCACGGAACCCTGAACATTCATCAGAGGCACTTCAAGGTCACTCACCCCCCTTCTCAGCCAGAACGACTCCACTGTTTCCCACTCCACTGGCCCACACTTCCTTGTAACTGTACATAAGGAGACATTTGACAGCAGCAACAAGGTTGAAAACTACCAAGCTAGTTCAATCTCTTCCTCCCATAAAAGAAAAAGAACACGAGGTTTTTAAAAAGCCAAATTGACTTCCCTCAAATTCTACACAGCTGCTAGAGGCAGGGTTGGACCTAAAAGTTTCTGAGGGAGCTGCCATGCTCAAGGCCAATGCTCTCCAGTCTCAGGTCACACAGGGACCGTTGGGATTATGCAGAGCAGGGCACACTGTGATTCTGCACCACACCAGGTCACGCCATTTCTCCGGTTAGTGCTTTTTCTACTTAGTGGCGTGCTTGATTTTGCTTGTACAGGCTCTGGAAGTTGAAGGATAGCGCTCATTTTTTCCTGGGGACATCAAGGGTTTTGTGATGTATTCACTTATTTCATGCATCTCTGAATTCTAAATAATGCTCATTCCCTTCCAAACATGGCATGAGCCTTCATTCTCCATGTTTTCTGAAACTCATATAGGGAAGGTCCCTTCTATTACAAACAGCATTCCATGAAAATTAGGTAATAAAAAAGGAGTCTGGAATATGTTAAAGGAGGAAAAGTTTTAAAAAGCACTTGAAAAAATAGCAAACAGGAGAAAAATTGCAGTAAGATACTTCACAATGATTAAATGTGATTATTATTTATCATCATGATCAGTGACATGCAAAATGTAATGATAATGTTGACCAAGGTCAAGCATGTAATTTAGTAAATCTAAACATGCATATAGCTGTCTTTTAAGGTGGTGCAACAGCAATTTTTTTCATGACATTGAAATTGGCCAAGATCCCCAATATCGTGAGGACTGATGTCTGCCACTCTGCTGATCCAGAAACCAAAATGCCTTCCTGTCCTTGCTTCTAGCACAGCTCATGAAATTAGGTTTCGTATAGTGCCATACTCATTTGTTAAAACCCTTTCCGCATTCGCCTCACGGCCCCGCAGATAGACCATCCAAAGAAACCATAACTTACCACATAAATCACATGGCTCAGAACCTGCCCTCAGCAGGCTGCCCGTTCTCAGCCATATTGCCAGATAACACCAAAGCTGCCATCTCAACCCCTGGTCAATTCAGTTAAATACCTGACTCCCCACCCTGAAGAAGCCATTGCTGAACTAAATTGATCAAATCCATTGTCCACTGTAGGCATCACATGATTTCAGCTCTAGTATTTGCAAAGTAACTTAAAGGCTAAAAATAAAATCCTGTCCTTAATAAATCTAATGGGGTGGGGGTGTCCAACGGACCCCTACCTCAGTGGCCACAGCTGTAAAGTGAGAAGTTTAATTGCACCAGATTCCTAGGAATGTTGCTAGAAATCTGCATAAGAATACACATCACACCCTGCTGACCTGCTGAAATGTTTGTTGGGGAAGATGGGGAAGCAATAATATCTATCCTCTGTCACTCCAACTACGTACAATACTAATGCTTTAATGTTTTGGTTTCAGAACGCTTTCAAACTCTTCAAAGTTATTGAGGATCCCAAAGAGCTTTTATTTACCTGGATTTTATCTATTGATTAATTTAACATTCAAAATTTAAACTGATACACTTATAAAATATTTATTGGCTCACTTTTTAAAAACTACAACAAATCTATCATATATTGCCATAATAATATAATTTTGTAAAAAAACAACTATTTTCTAAAACAGACAGGAGTGACAAGAAAGGCACTGTTTTGTAGTTTAGCCAATCTCTGTAATATCCACCTTAATAGTGAGAAGAACACAGCTGAATTCTCACTTCTGCCTCTGTATTTAATCTGCTGAGATGTTTGTTTTGGTTGATGCATATGAAGAAAATGCAGGCTGGCAGAGATATTTAGTTGGAAAAGGGCAAAGTGTTTTATAGTCTTTTCAGATAATTGTGGGCATCCTTCAATACTATGCCAAAACTCAACAGTGGCCATTTCTAAAAGGTTAGTTGTGATGTAGAATCTGAAACTATACTGATGAACTTTTCCCTACTTGGTTATATTAAAACCCATTCATGTATTCTGCACTTTGAATGGATCTTTCACTCACTCATTGATTACTTAGAAAAAAATTGGTTCACTAATTTATGCAAATCTTCCAATTGTTGACTCTGTCACTACATAGTATTCCTAAAAACCCACATTTATTAATATTATCACAAACCTCACCAAAAACGTTCTTAAGCATTGGGACACTATCAAGAATATAGTGGTAGATACGAATTTTCCAAAACTATAATTTCACTTGAAAGCTCAGGTTTTATCTTTAGCAACAAATGCTATCAGTTGTTTTCCCAGAAGTCACAGGTTCCCTTCATTCATTTTAAAAAGAAAATGCCTGCCTGGTACCAAAGTGTGAATAACCAGTGTGTCTGTCAGATGTTTTTGAGTAAAAAACAGTATTTCAAAAAAAAGGAGCGAGCGTTGCTCATGACTCAATTACACAACGGGGTCCCCTCCAGAAAACCACTGTACACCACTGGGTGACAGAAACGGTTTATGTGTATCAATACTTCCCATATTTTCATGCAGAACATGAAAAACAAGTGTACTCAAGTTTCCATAAAGTTAATAACTTTTAATGCTGTATCGATAACATTCGTAAGTGAAATTGACATTGCTTTTGTCTGTATGTTTGGCTTTTTGTTATTTCTCCACCTGTTTGGTGGTGAGGAGGGCCACGACTACTGGCCCCACTTGGGGCCACTGCCCCAGCATTCATGTGAAGGCACCAACAGCTTGTCCCATCATTGCTTGGGCACCATTAGCGCAAAAGAAAAATGAGATCTTGGGAAAATCGTTTGGACCCACAGAGCTTCCCCTAAACTGGTTGTGGGGAACCCCATAGTTGCGTGGATCACACTTTGGAAACGAACCCATCTAGTGTGAATTTATATAGATGAAGTTTATGTATGTAGAGGTATAAATTTATAGAGAGAGATTTCTCTGTTCCCATCCCTTCCCACTGTCTGTGTACAAGAGGAAACATCAGCCTCAACAGCTCACCATGAAAATAACTCATACCTTTGACTAGTTAGTACTAAACGCACATGGATGAAACCAATTTGTGTGCACAAAACTAGTCAAAAGAAGAGTATAGGTGAAAAGTTAGGCATTCCCAGGTGACAATCCAGGGTTCGGTGATACAGCATCATTGGTCTGGGCACAACACAAAACCCCAATGCGCTGCTGGAGAGAAAGGAGCTGTGGAGTGTGAGGACGCTCAGACTGGCATGTTTCTAGATAAGGAAGATTCTTAGAAGCCGTATTTTGAAGGACAAAAAGAGACAAAGATTGAACAGAGTAAAGACCTGTCACATAGAAATGTGTACACAAAGGCAGAGCGTGACATGGAAGATGGAAGTTTCCTAAGAACACCAGCTCTGGAGAGCCACCGGCCCAAAGTTAAATTCTGGCTCTGCCCCTTTTCTGTGCGCAGTCGTATGACGTTGAGTAATGTGATCTCTCTAAGCCTCAGTATCCTCCACCATACAGTGAGTATAATACATGTCTATTCTATGGGATGATCATGAGGAGCCATGTGATCATGGGTGAAAAGTACTTCACAGAATGCCTACCCCACGGCAGGCTCTCAGTTCAATTTCCCTAGCAGCAGTAACAGTAGTAGAGGGGGAGGGGAGCAAAGACGGTAAAACTGGGACAACTGTAATAGAAAACTTAATAAAAAATATTCTTTTTTAAAAAAGGTAGGATTTGACAGGATGGAGGAAGGACCACAAAGTAAGATCTTAGCCGAGCTGGAACAAAGAGCATTCACAGACCATTCAGACATGACCCGTAAAAGCAGGGAAGTTGAGAGGCAGTAATGGCAACCCTGGGAGACCTAGCCAAGAGGTGTGGATGCAACATATCCCGCAGGACGGAGTCCTGAGACAGCCTGGACAGGAGAGTGAAGTGACTTTCAGTATTTGAGGAAAACGTATAGTGACCTGAGCCCAGAGACAAGAAGCTCTGGGGGGAGGGTTTCAGTGCAGGCATGCCAAAGGCGGCAACTCGTGGGTGGAAAGGATTTGAAAAGTTTCAAATGAAAGAGATTTCACCCTCCAATGAGGGAAGCAAGACCGGGAGGGAGATGGAAGAGGCCGGGTCGCCTGGTGCAGCGCAGTCTGTTGCCCCAGCTGCGCTCGGCTGCCCTCTTCCTTTCACTGGTACTCTCCATGGACCGGTAGACTCCCGGTCACATTCAAGTGCAACTGTTTCCTCACTTGGGGTTGAAGATTAAAGCACTCACACTCATATGCACTCACACACACGCAGTTTAAGACACTGCTTATCCTAACACCGTTAGGAGAAAGAACCCTTTGCAGAACACTCATTATCACCAACCTCATCACTTGACGCTTCCCCCCAGTGCACCCTCCTTACCTGCAGTTTTTCAGTTCAAAGTGACTAGAAACCAATTCCTACCAGCTCAAGAAAGTAAGTGTGTACAAGTTACACAGAGGTGGAGATGGGGCTGAGTAGGGGAGAATTCTAGCCTTGTCAAGCTAACTGCAGTCTTCCTGATGCAGGCAGGGTCTCTCTGACCTGAGACTGAGGCTGGAAGGTGAGGGCACGCCTACCCTTCCAAGGAAATCCCAGCCAGGCTTTCCCTGCTCCTTCCTTGACCTCTCAGTTCACCTGTCTTCTCCTCTAGGAAGCCATTTCCTGAATCCTGCACAGCCTGGCCCCTCCCCCGCGTGCAGAAGTGCCCTCTGCTCCCTTCTCCGATGGCCTCCCGTGGCTCCTTCTGGAGACTTTGTCCTTCAGGAGTGGTCCCCAGCATCCTTGGGGATGTGGAAGCTCGGATTCTTTTCCAGACCATTGACTAACTAGGAATATGCATTTTAACATATGCATATTTAACAAGCTTTAACAAGTTCTCAAGGAGATTCTAATTCAGAGCACAATCAGGAAAGAGCCACAGCATAGAGAAGTGGCCAACTTAATTGTATGGCAGTTGCTTCTACATGTAGGTCTCCTCAAAGACAGGCATTTTTTGTTGCTAGCTAAGTTCTTTGCAGGGGACTTGCTGCATAATAGTTGCTCAATAAAGGACAGGTAAAGACATAATGATGAACGCATTGAGTGTGATTTGTTCTTACATATATACGAATGAGTCCTAAACCAGAACTCAAATAGTTACCCAGTAGAGGATTCATTTTATCTGTGTCAGCAGCAGAAACGTTTAAACACATAGAAAATAAATTCATGTTAAGGTACTTGTTTTTAAATGCTTACTTATTTCTATCAGCCACACCATTTCCTTTATGGAAAACTCCTCTTTGCTTTTAAAAAAGAATTAAACTATTCTGATAGTCAGAAAATGCATATACTCTAGGAATAAAACCATCAAAAATATATTTTTTTAAATTAGGCCTTAAATGTTGACCAATGAATCTTTATGACAATTATTGACTTTGTAAATCTTCCCCTAGGTTAATGCACAGTAGAATCTGTGTGTCTACATTTTTTTCAACCAGTATTTGTACTTGGGGTTTCCTCCCTTTTTATCTTTTCAACAAACAGAGCAGTTTGTCATTTTTAAGGCATGAGGATTAGGCTTTGACTAATTGGAAGATTTGCCCTTTATTTAAATGAAACTTGTTTGCAGTTTCATCATCCATGTGCTTCCAGAAAGGCAGTCGACTGGCCCATCCATTTGGTTAGAAAAGAATCAATGGATAAAGAGACCAACAATGTTCTCTCGTGAAGGCGCTCTGTCATTATACTGTTTCTCCATTATTAATTATCTGCATGAAAATAGTTCACTGCACAGCACTATTCTCTGCCCACTCTCATCCCCATCAGCTGCCTCCTGGCCTCCTTCCCCTGCCCGGTCCCATCTCCCTGTGTCAGCAAGAGCTGTGCACGGATGCGCTCACTGCCACCAGCACCCTGGGAAATCACGGCTCCAGGCAGCCGAGACCTATTCTGGCTTTAGGCTGCTCCTGAAAGTGAGGTTAGCTCACACCCACACTGCCCGAAAGACTCCTTTACAATCCGGGCACCCCTCCTCTGGTCAGGGTATTAAATGACAGCACCAGCACCTTGGATGTGAGCTTTGAGATGAGGTGCAGAGCGGGGTGTCATTGACAGGTCCCTGAGGAGTTCAGACCACTAATGGCACAGAACTGAAGGAAGGGGAGGGAGAAGGTGGGGATTTACTGGGCAACCCCCATCTTGCTCTCCGACAGGGTTCCCACCTCAGCACCTTAGTGCTGAAGATCTGACCTGCCTGCTCACGCACTGTCACAACGGTGAAGGAGACACGGATTCTGGTGACGCTGAAATGCAGGCCTGACTTTGGACTCGTAGAACAGGAGATGCAGAGATGCAGGAACCCTCAACAAAGGGCCTGCCCTTCGCAGGCCTGCACATTTCAAGTGGACTTGGCAATGTTCAGATGAGGGTCAAAGCCATAGCGTTGTACTATGAAGGACATTAGGAGCTTTTTCTTCTGCTTGAGCTGCTCTAACGAAATAAAACACACTGGGTGGCTTAAACAGCACATATCTACTTCTCACAGCTCTGGAGGCTGAGAAGTCCAAGATCAAGGTGCCAGCGGATTCGATTTCTGGTGAGAATTCTGTTTCTGGCTTGCAGACATTGCCTTCTCCTTGCTCTGCCCTCCTGTGTGGGTGGGGGCAGAAATGGCATCTCTCCCTCTTGTTACAAGGACCCTAATCCCACCACCACCTCATGTAAAGTTAACTGCCTCCCTAAAGCACCCCCCCACCCCCTGCCTCTGAATAACCTTGGAGGTTAGGGCTTCAGCATATGAACTCTTTAGAGGGGCCAAAAATACTCAGTCCATAACACCCTATAAAGAGTTTGCCCACTATTAGGTAATATGCTAAAATAGCCTTTTCTTTTGTTTTTTTACCCTACATCGAAGTCATTTTCTGGATTCTTTGCATAATTGTCCTTTTAGTGGATAGAAGTAGAAGTTCGTTTTTCAAGATGCAGCCCAGGCCTCTGCCTCCAGGCTCAGAGCTTCCCTCTGCCCACTGGGGTCCCCCAGGCTAGTCTTTGCACATGAAGCACCCCCACTTCCCCTTCACACCAGGACATCTTTCCACACTCCTCCTTCCCCTGGATACTCCTCCTCGCAGTCAGGACCCAGCTGAACAATGCCCCATTCTTCCGGTTGGCATGCATCCCTCGGCACTTCCCAGTGCTAGGCCTGTCCCATTCAGACAGGACCATGTTGGCCTAGAACCCTGCCCTGAAAGGGTGCCAGTCACCATGGCATGCCAACACAGTACGCACCTGCCTCCAGTCAGCCTGTGGAACTATTTCATGAGATAACCACGGTTGCCCCTGAAACCCAGTGACAATAACACATGCAAGGAAGGAGGGGTGGAAGGGTCAGAGTCACAATTCTCTCCTCTTCCCCTCCCTCACTCCCTGGAAAAGAACGAACTGGATTTTTGTACTTGGTGGAAACACGAGTAGAGTAGGGACAAGCAGACAGAAAACGACAGCTGCTGTCACGGTCTCCCTCTGTCACCTTCACCCCTGTCCCTCACAGTCCCGCTGAGGGGAGCTGTGTGTCCTTTCTCCACAGGGGACCCCTACTCCCCTGTCCTCCCCACACCCCGAACAGGAAGTCCTAAGGCAGATCTGGGATCTTTAAGTGTTCCATTTCCTCCTCCTCCCTCCACCCGGTGGCACACTGCATACACCCTTCATACCAACTCTACTCTGGGGATCGCAGCCAACTGTCCCCACCTCCACTCTCCACTCAATGTATTTCAACTGTTGCCTTTGTCACCGCTTCCCCTTTTATCTCCGGATGAATGTGATTTCTTGCCCAATCTTCAAGTTTAAGACTAAGAAAATCCACCCCATACAAAGTCACATTGCCTGACGCAGTAGAGTTCGTTGGCTCCTTGACCATGTTTTCTGCACCTGACTGTGGCACATTCCAGGGTCTTCTCCCACGTGGCCCGTAACGTGGCCAGCAGAAACCCAGTGGCCTTGCATAGAGGAACTCGACTGCACTGCACACTCAAAAAGTAGTTAAGATGGTAAATTTACTTGATATGTTTTTTAACCACAATGTTCTCAATTTTTAAAAAAATGTTAAGTTAAAAAAAAAATCCTGAGGTCAGAAATCTCTATGGTTACCTACCTGGTAGCAGAGGATAATTTTCAATCAACAACTCTAAGCCCAGGACCTCAGAACGTGACCTTATTTGGAAATAGGGCTGCTGTTGTTGTAGATGTGTTCCAATAATTAGTTGAAATGAGGTCAAACTGGATTCCAGTGAGCCCTTGGTCCAATACAACTGGTGTCCTTTAAAGGACCGCAAAAGACACTCAGACAGACACCAGGAGAGTCCTTTGAAGATGAAGGCAAAGGTTGGAGATGCAGCTACAAGCCAAGGAATGCCAGGAATTGCCGGCAATGTGCAGAATCTGGAATGGCCAAGAAAGGATCACACCTCAGAGCCTTCAGGGAGACCCTGGCCCTGCCAATACCTTGCTGTTGAACTTCCAACACCCGGAAGTGTGAGAGAATAAACTTCTGCTCTTCCCAGGTGCCCTGCTTGCGGTATTTCATCACAGCAGCCTTAGGAAACTAATATCCCATGTACAAAACGCTACAGAATCTTTTGGGAATTGGCTTCTGTGTTACACAAAATTTAATTCCCACCCTCTGCAACGTCCCTTCTCACATAAGCACACATGCAATAGCTTTGTGGTAACGACTCTTCATGTTCGCCCACAGGTTGCCTATGCCTCTGTGACATCACCATTTGTCCTCTTTTTTTTCTTAATCAACACAGCCCTAGATCCTTTGGCTAGTCCATAATGACCAAGTTCCCTGAGTCCCTGAGTCATTTTCATTATTTCCACTCTACCATCTCCATTACTACAATGTCCTTTTTACACCAAAGTGATAAGAACTGAAAATGATACTCTAAATGAGACTCTGCTAGTCCTTTTATATAATAGTAGAATAATTCTCTTTGACTCAAATTCAATACACTCTATTCACACCTCTCAAAGCTGTTGGTACATTTTTGTATTGCTTTATCTTTGTGGTTTCAAGTACTAGCTATTGTCACATAGGAGCTGCAGACTGCTGGGGGAGTAGAGGCTATAACCTATTTGCTCTTTGCATCTCACTTCATGATTATCTGAAATCACACACTAACGACATGTATTTAAAATATGCACTTCATTCAATATTGCAAATTTTCCATAGTCATTAGGTCAGGTACATAAAGAGAAGCTCCTTCCCCTCCAAGCATAGGGCAGGAACAAAAACTGATATTTACCAAACACCAACCATGCCCGGTACTTTGTAGACATAAACTCCATACCCCAGCGAGTTAGATGTTATTGTTTTTATTATTTTTATTTGGTACATACAGACTCACAGCAGGAACATAACTTGACCCAAAGCCACGATTAGTAGGTATCAGACCCAGGGCTGGAATCCAAGTCAGCACAACTCAAAGGGCCATTCCACCAGCCCTTATTCTCTTCAGCCCGGGACAAACGGAGACCCGGAGAACATCAATCACAGAGAAGCAGCGTGGGATGTCAGAAAGTGCACTGCACTACAAATAAGGGACCCCGAGCTCTAGAATCAGCCCTCTTCTTAGCTTCTATGTGCCATAAACTTCTACAGATCATAAACTGAGTTCATTTCATTTACTCATCGCTGTGTGATATTGAGCAAATCACTGACCCCTCTGAGCTTCGGACTTATCTGTAAAATAAGGGGCTTAGAGAAGGTGATCTCATAGGTCCCCTTGTGCTCCCATTTGAATGAGCTCTGAAGCAGCAGTCCGGGGGTGGGCAAGGAGGGTCCATTCCTGTGTGCCTTTAGTTCCCATGTCTTGTATGTGCTCTAAGTTCCTCATGCTTAGTGCAGAATGCTTTCAATTTCAAAATAATTTCTTTCCATTTCAATTACTTAGTTCTCTTGGTTTTCCCTGTAGTGAAGGACATATGGCAAAACAAGGAACAAGAAGGCTCCCTCTGCCTCTCTGTCAAATTCCCATGCGGGAAGAGCCAAGCCACACTTGCGCTGCTGTGTCAGCGACAGGGGGACACTGGGAGGGGCCATTGGTCCAGTTCCTGCAGCTCAGCTAGTCACCCCTGACCAAGCACAGCAGTTACCATGGCAACCGTTGCACTGTGCTCCATGGAGGCCATGGGTCACCACTGCAGATGCCACCAGCAGCAGACATACGCCCTCTACCCTCCCAGTACGCCCTGACTCAGCAACACTGGTCACGCATGCCGGCACCAGCCACAAAGCAATCAGTTAGTTCAAGGTCAAACGTAGAAGCAAGTGCCTCTGCCTGTATCTCTACCACACCCAGAATAAGCATTGCACACACAACAGAGACCTCTTCCAGTGATGGAGCACATCCCCTGGGACATTCCTCAGCATGTCATGTGGCCAATATCTGCTCCAAAGAGAGCATGAGAAAAACACCAACATTTCCTCCTTGAGCTGCGAATTGAAAATTATACTCATTACAGTTTGAGGCTGTGGGTCTTAGTTTTGCAGATCCTGCCAGTGCCTTTAATATGTATATAAATTACCTGGAGATCTTCTTAAAATGCAGCCTCTGGCTCTGAGGTCTGGAGTGGGGACTAAGGGTCAGCATTTCTTACCAGTTGCCAGGGGGTGCCGCTGCAGATGGTCCATGGACCCCGTTTTGAGTGGCAAAGTCTTAGATCCACTGGCGCCCACTGCATGCAAAGCTGCCCCTGCCTGATCTCCACCATCTATCACTTCAATAAGAAGTCAGAGTAAATATCAGCTGGTTCAGAGCACATGTTTCTACAGGACAGGGAGTACATCTGCTTAGAATAAAGATAACAGCTACAATTTATTGAGAGCTTGCTCTTTGCCAGTACACACACAGAGACGTGTGTGTGCATGCACACACTTACATCCTCTACCAGGGCTGTCCAACCTTTTGGCCTCTCCGGGCCACGCTGGAAGGAAAAGAGTTGTCTTGGGCCACACATTAAATCCACAAACACTGATGATAACTGATCAGAAAAATAAGGTTTTAAGTAAATTTATGATTTTGTGCTGGGCCATATTCATAGCCATGCTGGGCCGCATGTGGCCCGCAGGACAGGGGTTGGACACCCCTCCTCACACAATAGCCTTTGCCGAGAAGTTGTCACCTAATCAAAAATTCTAAAATAAGAGGACTGAATCTCAGCCCTGTTCTGTGACATACACAAAGTCACGCAGTCAGAAAGTGGTCAAGGCAAGTCTTAGACCTGTCTGTCTTGCTCCAAGCCATAGGCCTTTCTGCCACCACGCTGCTCCTCAGCCTGCCTCTGCAGCACACAGAAGGGCTCAGTGCACACTGCTTCCCGAGAGTGATGGATGACCTTGCCGAGAGTTTCTGTGTCTCCCCGACTGCCACTGCTTCAGGGGGGACACTGAGCAAATGCCAAAACAGGAAAAATCTGCACACATACCTCTGGCCACTCCCATGGCTATTCCTGGGGACTGGGGTTTTCATTCATTGAGCAAGCACTTATTAAGGGCTTCCTGCACACAAATCATGTGAACATTAAAAGAAACAAAGGACAGAGGCTCTGCTCCCCTGATCCTAGTTCCCATCCCGGATTTTCAATGTCTTTTCCTCTGAGACACAGGCAGCATCACCACGTGTGCCCTGGCCGAAGCTGGACTCTGCTGTGACTGCTTTTCCCGCACTGGTAGGGCAGGGCGTGGCGCCTAACAGTACCTGACCCAAGCACAAGCACCCGAGAAGTTTCCTCTGCCATCTGTGTGCTGGTCACAGTAGGTCAGAGATGAGGAGGAGGAGGGTCGCCTTGGAATCATGGCAGACAGGACCTAAGGCTCCCTCTCAGGAACCCCGGAGCTGATTCTGAGATCTAGAATGTTCTAATCATGGTACCGAGAGGGAGCTCAGAGATGAATTTCAGAAATTATCTAATTCTGCAGTGTTTGAAATTTATTTTAGGTTTAGAATTCTTTCTTCCAATGCAAGGATGCACACCTAAAGCTCGAAATGAAAGGAAATGAAAGGCAGGAAGTCTCAGGTGGAGCAAAGACAAAGCTTTTAGACTCTCGGCCCTTTTGATGGAAATTAAAGGACTTGCCGGTGTCTGCTATCTCATTAGTGGCAATAGCAGGGTGACAGTAGTACGGCGCTGTTTTCGATGCTTTGCTGCCTTCGCCTTCATCCCACTCTTCCCATGCACTTGGGGTGGTCTTCAGAGACGTGGGGTCACACAGGCAGAGCACAGGCTCTGTGTTCAGGGAGATCTGGGTTTGAATCATAACATTACCACTTATCATCCACGTGACCTGGAACAAGTCACTTTTCCTCATTGCACTTGCATTTTCTTGTGAGTAAACTGGAAGTAACTCCCATATTTCTGGGTTGTTGAGAAGAAAAGACATGAACTTAGAATTCTTGTGTTACAAAGTTAGGCAAACAGTGGGAGCCCCAAAGTCAATGGCTTTGTCCATGTATGACTATACTTGACTATAAAAATTATCTCCGTTCTGGAGAAGTTTCACTCCATTTCCCCAGGTCCCACTCATGCTAAAAAAAAAACCAACCTCAGACGTGCTGAACATCTGCAGGGGAGGCTTTCAACCTGGATGAAGGGGGCTAAGAGCAAACATCAGGAAATATCTCAGGCCACATTCTCACCCTAAACATCCTCAAGGTAAACACATAAGGGGCCAGTAATGCCACTGATGAGAGCCAGGGCCAGGGCCAGCTCTAGGGGGCTGTCCAACTGGGGCAGCAAAGGTGGTTTTCTGCCAGGCATCTGCCCACTACACTTAGGAGAAACTTACTACAGAGAAAATTACATTATTGTTCTGCTCTGTGCTTTATAAGAATTTTATTGAAAGCGTAAAAGTTTGTCAAAGCATACTTTGAGAAGAAACTTCATAATAAAGGACCTGGAGGATTGAGGACAAATACCTATAACACACTTATGTCATACACAGCTTATAACCCATTGCAACTACAAATATCATGGACATATGCAAAAGGTATGGACTCAAACCCTGATACCTGTAGATACTGCTAGATACCAAAGATGAAGGGAAATGTGATGTAAGAGAGGAGCATCAGATCTGCATTGGGGTTATCGGTCATTTTCCTCTGAAGCCAATAGCCTGTTGCTGCTGGTCCACCTTGTCTGCTGGAGCTCAGAGCATCAGGCCATCAGAACTGCCAGAAGCCAGAACTTTGGGAAGAGGCAGACTCCAGCACTGTCCTTGCAGGTCAACAAAGCCAGGATCTCTCAGATGGACAGATGGGTACCTACCCACAAATCAAACTAGCTTGAAAAGAAGTCTTTTGAAAACTCCTTTGTTGAGCAGTAATGGTTACATGCTGTTTAATGAAGATGGGTTTACTATAATTGCCACTGCTTTGACTTAGGGATATGGGTGTTTCTGGGGAGAGATGGCTTAGGTTGGCTGTGACAAGGGTCACTAGAAACTTTGGGTAACCAGAGATCTTCTGGAAGGGGGAGAAGGTGAGGATGGAAGAGAGGTGAATGCTCACCATTAGCACCTGCAGGTACAGAGTCCCCAGTCCCTTCCTCTCCCTGATGCAGCCACTGTAGGGAAAGGAAACCACACCTACTTGAGTCCCTCTCCCGGTGCCCCTGTTGTCCCCCTCCCCATTCTCCCCATTAGTTCAAATGCATTCTTAAAGTCATAAAAACCCCAACTTCTTAAATTGAAGACAAGGGAAGTCCATTCAAGTTCTCATTATTTGTCAGGTGATAGGGGTCTTTCTTTCCCTCTGTGGTGTAGCCAATCATCCACTTGAGATGCATTTGTCCACAGCTAAATATTTCTCACACCTAGCCTGCTGTCCTGCATGGTCCCCATACCAGGGGATTGGAACTTCAGCTGCACAGGTGAGTCATCTAAGGAGCTTTTTAAATGACAACTTCTGGGCTGTAGGTCCAGAGACTCTGAATTAGTTGGTCAGGGCTGTGCCCTGAACAGTGGCAGTTTTAAAAGCTGTGCAGCCAAGGAAGGTTAAGAGTCGCTTCTCCAAACCCAAGAACAGCTAACCAGCAAAAAAAAAAAAAAAAAAGGCACCAATATTGCTCAACACTGACTCCATGTTGGAATCACCCAGGGAGCTCTAAACTCACCAAACCCTGGGCCCCAGCCAGGCCAGATGAATCAGAACCTCCAGGGCTGCCGAGCCGGTGTCAGTAGTCTTCGAAACTTCCCGAGGGATTGTCATGTTTGGCCAGGACTGAAAACCGCAGGCCTGCCCAAGCTGTCGCTGGAGGAAGGATGAGTGCATGGCTGCTCTGTGGGAGAAGGCGAAGGAAAATATTCTGCACTTACCTGGCCACGACAATGAGGGTCTTTTTCTCAGACTCCGATTCTCCTGCATCTATTTGCTTATCTCTTCCGACTGTTTGTTGTTACCTGCCTGCCAATATTTGTGCGCAGGCTCTAGGAGTTTACAGTCTATAAAGTACCCCACCCGCGGTCCAGCACAATGTTGGCATGATTGCTTCCGTATTGCAAAATGATTTTATCTGCTGGTCTTTCACGCTGTCTGTGGGAGAGAAGAACGCCCAGCAGACTGGGAGCGAGTTAACAAGCCCGGCTGGGGAATTCCATCTCAGACTTTTGGACACCCACTGTCTCCCGTTAGTCTCTTCTGAGCATTTGGGATCATTGCCAACACATTTCTCCAATAAACCTTTTTCATTGTGGATATTTAGGACTCTCCACTTTTGAAATCCTGGAACTACTTTATTACCTGTTTATCACGTGAACCAGGTTTTAAAAGGTAAATGTCTGGCACGATCTGAAAAGCATGGTGTACATATACATTAAGAAATAAAGGTCAGGGGAAGACATGATTACTCAAGACAGTACGACAAGACTGATTGTCAATAAATGACCTACAACTTTTTAATTCCCAGATTCATCCGTATCCCAATTGTCGTATTTATTTTTGTTCAAATTTCCTGATGAGACAGAAAACAGCTCATTCTTCGTTTATGAAAACACGAGGCTTCGGTTTACAGGTTGAGCAATCTCACTTGATTTCCTCTGTATCTGCACGCTCCTGGTTGCCTTACGCCCAGCTCTTTTCCCCTGTGATAGGTGACGGCGGGGAAGGGACTTTCTGGGACTGTTGGTCCCTTTTCTACGCAGTGACCATTCTAATGACGTCTCAGTGTGGTGCCGTCGAAGATATTAAGGAAGTTAGTTGGGAAAATGATCTTTCGAGTCTGTGCATAATTAGTTGCAAGTTACGTGAGTATCAGAGACATAATTGAATGCCTTCCCCCAATCTTTCCCTCTCTCCCACCAACAGCATGTCGGCTTCCCTCTGGGCAGCAAGCCCCCCCCAGCTTCATTCAATCAGGTGCAGAAGAGCTGAGTCAAAACAAAGAACTGCGCAAACAAGCCATATTTACAGGAAGCAATCTGTCCACGAGATGCGGTGAAGGACGAAGTCAGATTGTAAACAGGCCTGTGCCTACCACACTCTGCTGATGAGGAGTAAGGGGTAAAAGAGTTTGTCTCTCACATACTACCCTCTGGCATACAGAGAATTCCTAATAGCCATGATTCTGGCCTTTCCACTATAGGAACTTCTTGCGAATAGTTAGGAGCGATCATTAAAAAGGAATCGGCATAGAAGCTATTCAAAAATATTACACTAGCAAAAAAGAAGAAAACAATGACAGAAAAATTCCAGGAAATAAAATTGCCCAAGAACAAAAGAGGGCTTTTTTTTTCTAATTTTTAATTTCAAAAATATTTTTAAAGTTTTTAATTTAATTTTTAAATATAAAAATTCACATAAATAGGTTGGAATGTCCCAACAGTCAGGGACAGTGAACGCAACATTTTTATGACATCTCTTCTGAGAAAGTCTTCCACCAAATAGAACATTTTGATCTGCTCCAGGAGCGTCCATACTCGATTTGGTGCAACCTCGGAGGAAGAAGAAAGTCATCAAATTTAAATTTCAGAAATAGCACCAGTGGAAATACCTGTCTAAAACTGCCTCTCCCTTCTTGCACAGGAATTGAAAACACATATTTCCCATACTGGGGGGGGGAGGGGGCGAGGGGTATTGGGAACTGTTATGCTTATTATAATTTTTCTTCCTTCGAAAGAGGGGACTCATGAGAGAATTGAAAACCAGCAGAGAACGACACCTGTTCGTCAGCCACATGTGAGGTGGCTGAACACATGATTCAGTAAGCTGCCCTTCTCAACCAGCCTGGAGCTGGAGCTGCAGCCAGGCCTCCAGCGCGGCCAGCTCCAAGTGCAGAATGAAAGAAATGAAGGACCATACGAAGAGTTTCCGGTAAATCTACTCCTGGATTAAGCTGTGACTAACAACATTTATAAACCAAGGAGAAAGAAAGTGAATCAATCCTTAAACTTTGCTTTCATTAAAATCTTGCTCTCAATGTATCATTATTAAAGCCAACACTTGGAAATACTGTCTCCATAGAATTTTATTTCTACAAATAAAGTCAGGAACACTCATGGGTATGTGCATGGTGAGCTTGAATAGATATGAGGCAGGAATCTTAGCATCCCTAATTACAGGTTCTATTACTTAACCAGTGAATAAACCAATTCAAATCATTTCAACAAACATTTATTGAGATTATTTAATATGAAGAGATCTGTGATTTCACAAAGCTAAATATTCATTTGACAGTGAATATTATTTTATGATAAATTAGTTAACTGCTAAAAGAGGTTCTAATGAACTCAGAAAACATGTTTGTTTTTTAAAGGAGAGAGAAAATTTTGTTTTTGCTGACTGACTGTAACAAATACAACCAGCTCTACCCTGATGTGACACGCAGGTTCCTAAATATCACAGCACTCTGCACAATCACACAATAGAAACCCACGGGCTTCTGGGGAAACTGAGATTGGGGCCCAAGACTCAACACCTTAGTCAGTGACATGTTAAAAAAAAAACAAAAAATAAGAACCTTTGGAAAACAACAGTGCATATGTTAGTGAGATGGCTAAGAAATCCTATATAAACAATAAACATGTCACCTCACCATCATAATGTTATGGGCATCAGATGGGTGCTCCTTGTGAGCTACTGCGAAGGAGCAGCAGGAAGGTGGTCTGGGCATGGTGGGAAGTTGTTACGCCTTGCACCTCGGGCACAGATGTGGCTCATCGCACAGTGCAGGGGCGAGCAGAGGTGGCCAGCAGATACCTGAGGTGTGTGCCTGTTGTGTGTGAACCCCTGTGGAGTGCCACACGTTTCCCCGAGGGAGGGAAGAGGCTATGCACCCTCAAGTGTCTGCCAACTATGACTGCCAATGCAGTTTCCAAAAACTTGTCTCAGATACTGGGATTCTCTCTACATATCATTCGGGTAAAAAGCTTCCATTTTACATTTAAAAAAAATAAATATGTGGGCCCTGGCTGGCGTAGCTCAGTGGATTGAGTGTGGGCTGCAAACCAAAGCATCGCAGGTTGGATTCCCAGTCAGGGCACATGCCTGGGTTGCAGGCCAGGTCCCCAGTGGGGGCCACGTGAGAGGCAACCACACATTGATGTCTCTCTTTCTCTCTTTCTCCCTCCCTTACCGTCTCTAAAAATAAATAAGCAAAATATTTAAAAAATAATAAATATGTGATTCCTTATCCTCGAGTAAACATTGCTCTCTGGAAAGATGGGGCATATGCACCATATTGTTGGCAATACCCCTGGGGCACACCAGCAAGCTACCCCTGGAAGTAGCTGGACCCCAGGTGGAGACTCATAATCATAGATATTTTAGTTTCTACATTCTGTTTTGAGGCAATGAGTCACGTGCATAGAGAAAATGGACTGTTTATGGAGTTTTTCAGCTATGGGAACAATAATAAACTCTATTAATTTGTTCTGTGCTTGAGAACTAATGAAGGTTATTAGTTGTCGTTGGGTCAAGGAAACTTAAACGTCCACTCTAGCCCTGAAAAACATTAGTATTTAAGTTCCAGTAGCTGTCCTGAGACAGCACAGTGTTATAATCAGTTTTTTTTCCATTGGCCATTAATTATAAGATGTGAATAAAGTTTTTTAAAAACAGGGGAACAGCCCCTTGCTATTGGCTCAGGTCCCAAGTGGGTAAAAGTACTATGTGGGTCCTCAGAGGTGATGGCGGGGGGATGGGGGTGTGGAGGTCCTCCCTAAGGCCATCCTGTAAGGCTTGCTTCGGGGGCTATAGTTTTCTGCATTTGCTCAGAGTATCTCTCTGACAAAATCACACAGCAGCCAACAGAAATGAAATTCACTTTGTGTTCCCATTATTTCCTAATATATCAATGGCACTGGAACAAATTCTCAGTTTGAAAATAGGCGTTATAGCCAAACTGTTACATTTATATATATTCTAGTCTCTTCAAAATAATGCTCTTCATCATCTCCTACAAAGCTTGTCTGATTATTATTTTGTCTAAGCAACTCAGGAAATATAATACTCCAAAATGTCATTTGTGAACTTAAAATAAGAACAATCACGTCACTATTGCTAAGGCTGGGATGCCGGCCCACCCCAGCAGTAGGTTCTGCATTCACCTGTATCCTCGGGCTCCAGAACACTCTGGTTTAAAACAGAACCAGGATCTGGAGCCAGGGCCCTTGGCCCCTGTCCGAGAAAGGTGTCCTTCATCCCTGGCAATGAGGGCCACTTCTACCTAACTACCTTGTGAACTGCTTCTCCTGAAAATAGCACCAGGTGTGGGGAGAGGCAGCTGAACGTGAGTAGCTGCCGGCAGTGTACCTTCCTCTCAGACTCCTTTCGCTTCCTTGCACAGCCCCTTACAACAAAACCCACCCTTTACCTTGACTTACCCGTTTCACATTGGCCATCTCACGTCTAATACGTGGTGGATGTTTTGGCACCACAAGCAAGCAAAGCCCACCCTTAATATTTATATAGAAACGCAGCTTTCCCCACACTACCCGAGTTATTTGCCCTGAGGAAGCACACAGGAAGTCACAGGCTGATGGTGGCACACTCTTTCATACGGATTCAGATTCCAGGAAAGCACTATGACCGCCAGGGAGTGGTGAATGCTAAAGGGCACTGTCACTGAGTCTTTCCAGTCTCCATAGGAGCCACACTTTCCTGGGTCATGTCAAATGAAAAGTAGAAAAGAGAACCCAAGCCACACAGCTACAGAATATCCTGCACGCATTTCTCTGCCAGGGAACGCAGGTCACCCGAAGGATAGCGCATGGCGTGAACACCATTTTGACGCTAGAACCAATAGTATTTGCCTTGAGATAACTCCACTAACTCCTCTTTATAGATTTTGGCTTCATTTGGCTTGGCTGTACATAAGTTATTCTATGGGGCTTAATTCCTACAAAAGAGAATATAATCCAACCTTCTGCTATAAACGCAGCTACAGTTTCATTCCCGTGCCAAGCAGCAGGGAGAGAAATCAAACAGTTGGCCCCCAGTGAATTAATCTATATGCCCCAGTTCCCTAACACTGAGCATGCCTCAGACAATAGACTGGGTTTTAACTCTTTCCTGTCAAGTCTTCATCACAAGCAGTCAGATTGCATTCTTCTTCTCACTTCTCACCCCATTACTCACAAGGAACATCTTTTCCCGTGAAACCTGAGCTAACATTCTCAGCAGCCAGTGCTGGAGTTAGCAGTAAAAAGTCAGGTCTCGCCAGCAGAAGCACATTAGCATACAAAATATTTCTATAGGAAGGAAAAAATCCATCCATTGCAGGAGCTGCACTCTATTGTCTTAAATGTTGCTGTTCTCAGTCAGAACATGCACCCACCTCTACTCCGAGATAATGCGAGTACAGAGCACAGTAACCTTTTATAGTGATTGTGGGCCGTGTGTAGGAAGGAAACGCTAAAACTACATTCCAATTAGATCCTACGGAAATGGGG